>CABFPE010000295.1:678628-716269 GCA_900660155.1 Hofstenia miamia
TATATATATTAAAGGAATTTTTTTAAGTTAGACCAATTTCCTTAAAATTAGACCTCATTTACACTAATATGTGCAATAATAAATTTAAATATGCAACAATGAGCATACACAAAAGTATATTTTCATATTGCGTACAATGTATTGCACACAATACACGAATATTTTATCGAATATCCGATAACAGCAAGCAGATCATTCTTTCCAATTTAGTGATGGTTAACCGTGGGAAACGCCAAGGGATTTATTTCGACCACTACTACTGCTGAATGTAATTACCACAATTTCAAGGCCCGTAGAACTTGTTACGTATGCATTATATATTTTTTAATCTTTCATCATAAATTTGGGAAAGGATTTCTTATTGCTAATCAATGTGGAACGTTAATGCAAAAAGCAATTTCTTAAACGTAAACATTTCTGATGCACATGACCAAATGAGATATGTTTCAAATCAGGAAACATCCGATTTAAAAGAATTAAAGTCATATGTATTGAATACTGCAATATCAAGTGTGTTCTATAGTAGGTTAATTGTGAATTAAGTTGAAATTATATTTCTTCTAATAAAAACAATGAAATTTATGGGTCACCTCTGCATCTGCTATTGAGCACTGATAAACTTCTGTCACTCAATCAATCAATCAATAATTTGGGTCAGCTTTCATGGCGAAGTATCATATTTCAAATAATTAAAACTTTAATTAAATTCCCATTGATATTATTGACAAAGCAAGATTTTATTACCGAATCGCCTCAAATTTTATGTAAGACTGACTTGTCAAAAAATAACAAATGACATGAATCTGTAACTAACACATGAAAAAGGGTTTCAATGCTTAATAGTGATCATATGCATCAGTAACCAAGGCCAGAAAACTCTAAAGTATTCCAGTAATAACTTTGATTAATATACACCTTCTTACGAATTGAATTCAAAATATCTAAAAAAGATTTCAGTAGTTTATAGAAACACCTTCGATAATTACTGTTAAAAGCATTAATTTAAAGTGATTCAGAGTTTACAACATGTGAGATAAATATAATTTATCAAAAAAACAAGAATATCTCGTGAAACTTGATACATGAATCAGTTCAGTCCACTGGACACGAGTGGTAGAAGAACTTACCAATACCATTTCTAGAAGATGCTTTTCTCAATATACTTATTAACAAATTCATTTTAATTGATACAACCCTGGTTGACCAGGCATTTGCTAAAAATGGAGAAAATGTAAACATTGTTACATATGTGAGGCAATACACCATATCTTTTTTTGAATGTTTTTGCATAAATGGAATGTTTAGAATTAGTCTGTATAAGTAGCTTTACTTACACTCAAGAGACGGTAGTAATAAAGTAGGGGAATAATGCCATTCGATGAAGCTAATTGTAAATTAATACTTGCCATTCAAATTCATATTAAACCATGAAACAGTAATGTATCAAAGCTTGTATCAAGCGAGAGACAAGTAGCTAATGAGAGTGTGGCAAATTTGTCTGCTGTAAATTTAGGAAATGAAAACAACCTGCCTATGTGAGACCAACTACCAAATGGAAATAAAAATTATGTCGGTTTAACAGTTCTCAACACCTTGAAATTGATATTTTTGCAAAAATTTTATACTATGTTACTATTTGGCAGAAATATGAAAAACAGTAAAGATCTCTTTTCTTTATATTCCAAAGGTAGGCAAAGAGGGTTAAGGACGCCAAAACATTCTCAGTTAGGATTATATAATATTTACTGAAACAGAAAATAATATCAAAAAACAGGCAACAGAGGCTCATGCGAAGAATAACCTCGTTACATCAACTTAATCTGATCTAACAAAATAATAAATTTTTCAATGATAGTTATTAAAGTGAGTGTATGAAACTTATTCCTACGATGAGTTCCACCCGAAGACGAAAGTCTAATTACATGTAGACTGCGAAATGTTGGCAATTTTAAGAAGGTGGGGACATGGTTTTCGAATTAAAATTCAATTGATGAAATGTGACTGGAATAATAAACTGCATACTTGTATGGAATTCAAGACCATCAAACACACCCAAAACTTTGATGTATTCAATCAAATTGAACTGCTTCACTTGAATCACGAATTCATTATATTTACGAACGGATCTGGAAAATAGTTCGCCCCTCCAATGAATTATTCATTCAATAAAAATAAATACGTGTAAAACTTTTTGAGGAAAAACAGTGACTCTAAATAAATATTTTGCACAAACATTAGGACTTACACTGACCTTCTAATAGTGTTCTTCTTATCTGTGGTTTCCATGTAGGGGTATTGCTATGTTGTTGAAAAATTTACTATTTTTAAAAAAAAATTTCGATGTTTTGAAATTAATTCAAAATATCCCCATAATTAAGGTTCAACTGAAAAGTAGATCTAAGGCCAATTAAAGCAACAACGAGCTTCTTCAAATATTTAGTTTACAGAAAATAGACGTTCGAGTCCCACTTAGTCCGACCGTGCGAAAAGTCAGAGAATTATACCAGTCTAGAAAATCGAATTTGTCTAATTGGTACATGTATGGACCACCAAGCCTTAAAGAGCTAAGGCTAAAAATGATTGCTTCAATTGGCGTGAACCAGAGCCAAAATTGAATTTTCAATTATTTTTTAAAAATTGGTTGAAATTTTTTAATAAAATACAGATCTGTTAAACGACTTAACGTCACTAGAATTCATTCTTATGTGCAAATGATCTCGAAACGTTAATAGATGGTCTCCTATTGAACAAACTTCACACATTCTAAACGTAAGAAATTTCGGCAAACTACCAATGAAATCAACTGAAAACAGTAAATTGAGTTTTTTCAAAACCATGTCAGACTGAGAACAACATAAACAGATTAAAGCATGTTCTAAACATTCATTTATCATTTTTCAGGGTTTTTATATAATCTTCTACCAACTCAACGAAATGCTATCAAAGATTATCTATATTTTTACTTTAGAATCATTCAGGATGTCACATCAAAAAATTATATTCAAATTTAAGATCAAGTAGTAGTCACGGAAATTTATTTTTGGCCAACATTGAAATTCGAGGTTTGAGAGAAAAACCAGATTTTGAAAAAATATTTTTGGATAAAACTTCGATGAAAATTACTGATTTGAAATTCCAGAGTCATGTCAATCTACACAATATGAATAGATTGTGAATATTTAATAAACTATAATCAATTGCAAAGTATGCGGGAATGTGTAAAACTATTCTACGCAAAATATCCACAAAAAGACATGGAAAAAATGTTTAAAACAAATCACAAAAATTTCATATTTTTTCTACAAAAAGGAAAATCATGGAAAACTCGTATGGCTTTGAACAGGAAGACTCATGGATGAAGAGACAATAGAAGTAACAAAAATATGATTTTCGAACGGAAGATTTAGGGAAAGTGCAGGGAATCCGAGCCACTTAAAGCTCATTTGCCTAATTTGCGTAAACAGATACACACTAATAGGCTTTACCAATGTCTTAACACGTTGACTACGAATGCCAATACAAATAAAATTTTGCATTTCTATCTTGAGTTTTTATTAAAACTATCCTTCTTCTATACTTATAAAGTGTTATACTATAATATAATCAAAATTCTAAAATTATTTTTTAAAAATATATGTAAAAGAGTTGATTTGGGCCATATATATATATATATAACAATACATCCATAAAGTATAAACCACTTGGTACATAAATGTACCAATTCGTAGTCAACGTGTTAAGTAACTTGTTTTCTAAATCTGTGTACCTTAATAATGGCAAAAATTTTCTAAGTTATTAGACAACAGTGTTAATGACGTCAAAGATGGATGGTATCTTATTATATTACCTACCTATCTAGGTAGTATGAGACCGCTTCATTTTCAACATAAATCTAAGGGAGTTGATGAGTAAAATACAATTTTATTAGAAATACTTATAGAGAAAGGCTTCTTCTAAAATATTTGGATTCATCAAGTTTAAATTTTAAGCAAAAATTAAATAATGTTTATAATCAGATAAAATTTACTACATCATGTTGGAGGCATACTTTTGTCTCTGGAACTTGACAATTTGTTGTTTTTATTTTTTGGTAATTCAGTAATTAACATCAATGGGTATAAACAATTTTATAAGTTACAAAAAGAAAGGCAAATGGGAATTGTAGTCTCGTACACATTGATTGGATGTCCTAATTGAGGGTCAGATTATGCACACTAAACTGTGCACAATGGTAGATTGAGCTAAACAGTGGTTGTTAAACTTCCTAATATTGTTATTACCATCCGTTTTAGAGCACAACTCTTTGTTGTTTTAGTTGACCCTTGAAAACTCAATAACTATATCTAAAGAAATTTTGAGCATAACAAATTCCTATCTTGGAAAAACCATGGCAGACTGGACACGTTTGAGTCTCGTGGTCTCATATTACATACGGTCTCTTATTCCTTACACTTAGACGTTGCATTTCTATGTAATTTACGTTAAATTTTAGGCGGGCTTCAAGTGATGATGATACGTGGGGCAGGTTGAAACACTAGTTAATACAATTGTGATATAATCGTTTAATGAACTTAATTTGATTTCATTAATATTAAATATTCAATAGGTTCACAATAATTTGTACAGCCCTGTACTTGCAAACTATTACGCAATAGTTTGTTTCTCTATGATATGAAAATAGGCTGGCGTGAAATCTGAAAAATTGAGTTTAGGTTTGCGGTTATTTGCAAGCAGGGAAGAAAATTGGTTTACACAAACAAATCATCTTCTGTTAGTAGAATAGAAATGGTGAGCGTAATAAATCAACTCGATAACACGTGGCAGCTATCGATTTTTACAAAAACAATAACCTGTTATCAATGTAAACTTCTGGCCGTCAAAATCATATAAATATTCATTATTTCCCAGCATGTCAAACAATTGTACACGCTCTGGTGAGAATATATTAGATATGGATTAGATAGGCGTAGGCTAACCCTACGCCAATATATTGAAATGCAAATCACGCGGTAAACTGATTTATTTATTACATGACAACGCATGACATGTTCAAATGAAATGGCTGTGGAAATTTGCATTGTAGAGTGAATAACCAAAACAATTGCATGAAACCTGGGGTGAGCTAAAACAGGATCTCATAAGTATTAGAAATACCTCCACGATTTGAATTTATAGATTTTGACTGGAGGAATTTTTTCGGTTTCCGGAATTTTCTTGATGTTTGAATATCAATACGAATGCATCATTAATGTGTTGGAGTTTAAGAATCTATCTGAAACATCAATTGTTATTAAGCATGACATATATGTTTAAATTATATTACTTATGGAGGCCGAATACTATACATGCATGAACATAGCTTTACAAAACTTATAAAATGAACCAGTGGCGCGTTTAGGATTTTTAAAACGGGGGGACTGACACCCATTTTTACAGAAAAAAATTGCAAAAAATGTTTTTTTGAATAAAAATAAGCGNGGGCAGGTTGAAACACTAGTTAATACAATTGTGATATAATCGTTTAATGAACTTAATTTGATTTCATTAATATTAAATATTCAATAGGTTCACAATAATTTGTACAGCCCTGTACTTGCAAACTATTACGCAATAGTTTGTTTCTCTATGATATGAAAATAGGCTGGCGTGAAATCTGAAAAATTGAGTTTAGGTTTGCGGTTATTTGCAAGCAGGGAAGAAAATTGGTTTACACAAACAAATCATCTTCTGTTAGTAGAATAGAAATGGTGAGCGTAATAAATCAACTCGATAACACGTGGCAGCTATCGATTTTTACAAAAACAATAACCTGTTATCAATGTAAACTTCTGGCCGTCAAAATCATATAAATATTCATTATTTCCCAGCATGTCAAACAATTGTACACGCTCTGGTGAGAATATATTAGATATGGATTAGATAGGCGTAGGCTAACCCTACGCCAATATATTGAAATGCAAATCACGCGGTAAACTGATTTATTTATTACATGACAACGCATGACATGTTCAAATGAAATGGCTGTGGAAATTTGCATTGTAGAGTGAATAACCAAAACAATTGCATGAAACCTGGGGTGAGCTAAAACAGGATCTCATAAGTATTAGAAATACCTCCACGATTTGAATTTATAGATTTTGACTGGAGGAATTTTTTCGGTTTCCGGAATTTTCTTGATGTTTGAATATCAATACGAATGCATCATTAATGTGTTGGAGTTTAAGAATCTATCTGAAACATCAATTGTTATTAAGCATGACATATATGTTTAAATTATATTACTTATGGAGGCCGAATACTATACATGCATGAACATAGCTTTACAAAACTTATAAAATGAACCAGTGGCGCGTTTAGGATTTTTAAAACGGGGGGACTGACACCCATTTTTACAGAAAAAAATTGCAAAAAATGTTTTTTTGAATAAAAATAAGCGTATACAAAATGCAATCGTCTGTTTTTAGCAGCAAATCGATTGATAACATCTTGAATAAAGAGAACATTTTTTTTAAATGTTCGCAATTGGCCCCAAAACGTGCCACTGAAATGAACAATTCAGAAATAATCCTCATGGGAGGATATGAGTAAAAATTGTATTCAAACCTTCAAAAATTCATCTAACAAGGTCAATTTTAACTCAGCAACTTGTGAATCTCTGTAGGACCAAACGGACATTCTGTGTCAAAATCAATATTGCAAACCACATATTCATATTTGCTTATGCAGTCCGTATCCACGGCCCATCACAATCTTTGTGCAAAAAAGTAGACAAAAAAGTATCACTATCACATCACATGCAATGTTAGTGTAATTTAATTGAAAATATGAGAAGCATGTCAACAACAGTATGCAAAATATATGCATGCATACTTTCAATAATGTGCAGAGCTAAAAAACCATTAATCGCATTAATTGCTGTTCTATTCACAGACAATAAACAAAGATAAATAAGCGGTAGAGCTGTTCTGGTTTTCAACTATTGATACACTTCTGACTTTAAGTGCGGAGCTTCGAGTAAAAGGCGAAACTTTATTGACAGACATACAAACCTGTCATCACATTTGTTTGAATTAATGGTGATTGGAATAAATTTTTAGCCACCTATAATCACAATATCTTTTACATAAGTGAATATTTGAAAAAGGTTGAGTTGGAATACAGGCGTTGATATCAGTTTTACTTATTGGTAAACGTTTACCAGCGAAATATGCTTAGGAAAGCGTTTGCCGCAGTATATGTAATTAGAATTCGATCTTGAATTCAATTTTAATTTATACATGGGACGAATAATAAAAATATGCCTCATTTGCAGCGAACAACTGAAATTAATTTAATAAAATTGATATTCACTAAGTTTTGTCGAACTCATTTGTAGAATTATTCATCTGTGGCTTTACCAGCTCATTTCCTATTGGCTGTGGCGCCATTGTTAATTTCCAATTTCTAGAAGCGGGTGGGAAATCGCAACACATTAAAATTTCATAGATCTTACTTAATTGGGAATAAATTAATATTCGATTGCACATCCGTTAGGTATCTTTTTAAAAGTTGAACGCAATTAGTTTGTTTACTTACAGTAAATATCTTTTTCTAATAACAGTACCTTCACTAAAAATAATGCATATAAGAGAAATTCTAATAGAACTATGAAATAAAGTTACAGCACTGTACTGTGTGCTTTCCTTCGATACTTCGATGGAAGAAGCAGTCTTTTTAAGGAGAAAATAGAACTATAATTCTAATCTTAATAAAGACTTAGTAGAAAGTCACAAAGAAGTTTTGTTGTACTAAGGGAAACAATAGAAAATTACTCAATTTCTTAAATCCATGTTTATGCAACTAAATGAAAACGGCCTACTAGTACGCGTGGATATCTTGATTGTATCATCAATAAGTCCCAATACAAGTATTTCGGCAACAATTCTGTCTCACATTAATAGTGCAGCATATAACATACAAACTTAAACGATCATTTTTTACGAAATGAAAAAGTCACTTAACACACAATCATGTATGAAACTATTAGATTGAAATTATGACCGTGTCTCGACTAGTCCCTGTATGTCAAAGTAATAAAACCATCTTCATTGGGATAGGACGAAAACATCACATATAAAACGCAGTATTAAGACAATAAAGAAATTTCTTTAATAGGTGTTTTGTCCATCAATGGTTTTGAATAAAAATTCAATCATCTGTACTTTATATACACAAATATATGTATTATATATATATATATATATATTATATGCATTATATATATATATATATATATATATATATNTATACTTAAATTTATTTTATATAGCTTTGACATTTATTTTCAATTTAAAAATTTACTTCTTTCATGCAAACTGCGTGCAACTAAGATTTTGTAAAATCAATCAATTTAATCATTTTGCGTAAATGTATTTTTGTAATTAAAAATGTTTGGCGAGTTTCATGACATCATCTAATTGATTCGTTTTTGAAATGGTGTTATGTATTCATTTGCAATTATCAAAATNTAAAAACAGCAATGTTTACAAAAAAACCCATGATTTGTCAAAAAATAAACAGTACTAAACTTAAAAACTTCCATTGTAAATAATTAATCGTTTTTATAGATTTACAAACATTATTTATGCAGTTTTCCCACTTTGTGAAGATACAAGTTAAGTAAAATATTATGAATCCAACAAAGTGTTCCATGAAACTTCTTCAAGTACTTAGTGAATCTATATGTCTGTTGTCTCTTAATGTACACGTATAAAACAGTTAAACAGACAACACACAATGCAATATTTGGAGTTATAACTTTCGCTTCTAAGATTCCCATTTCAACGCAATGATATTGATTAAAAACAATAAATATAATTCTAATAAATATTTCTGCCTTTTACCAATTTAATAATCAATATCCAATCTAATTTCTTAGCGCGTTAATAATAGATTTTGACACAATATATTTTTATCTAATTTCAGCTCATCTCAAATCTTCGTGGCCGATTTGAGCCGAATTTGCACCATGTGATGTCGAATTGAATATACATTCGCGTTAGTGAACAATAAAGCTTCTTTGAATTCGATATATATATATATATATATATATATATATATATATATATATATAAATATAAAGCAAATGTGAAGATATGTTTAAATATCAATTTCGATGTGCTACCATCATCATCGGTTTAGCAAATATGAGATAAATAAATTTACACTGAACTACACTAAATATAAATTCTCTTTCTACATACACTTAAAACACTATGTTGTTGATTTAAAAATTAACCTTCGTTTTTTTATACAATAAGCTCAGTACGCCAATATATATATATATATATATATATATATATATATATGTGTGTGTTACAGTTACAGCATTGTGTAATTAGGAATTTCGTGATATCCCTAAAATTTCAGTGAATTTGTAAAATTGCTATTTCATTTAAAAACGTCATCAAACACCTAAGTTTGAGGAGTTGGGGATAGTGTTAGGTTTAGTATTTTCCCAATAAATACATGAATTATCTAGGTATTTTAACGTTTTTATAAATTTTTTTTATATTTTTTTATGAAGTTAGGTAAGTGAAATGCCACTTTCAAAAATTCACTGAATTTGAATATTTTTTGTAAATTTCTAATTTCACAATCTGACTGTAACATACATACTATAATTTCAAAAACCCATCATTTTGTCACAGTCTAGATTATCTTCAAATTACGATACAATAACAAAAGTTTTCGATATTATCTTCAAAAAATGTTAAAATGTGAATATCCAAATCCAGATCAAATATTAAAAGCAATTTTATCTAAATTATTAAAGTGCAAAAATCAATAAAAAGTTAACAAATACTAAATCGCATAATATTTTGTAAAACATCAGATATCTTTATAAACGAGGAGAATATTGCAATATCGCGAAAATCAATGAATGTCAGAATTGTTTCAAATTGTATTGACTATGTCAGCTTTCTTCAAAATTTTATCTATCAAGATATCCTAAACTGAATGTATACAAGAAAAGTGTTTAGTGCAATTTTTAATTTTTCTTTAATAGTCACCAATAGCTGTGAAGTAAGCAATTTTTATGCAACCTTTAGTTCTAGATTTTGATATTGTAAATAATGCACAGATCTAAGAAAATAATTTAGATAATTTGACTGAAAGTATTTTTGTGCATTAAGTTTAAAAGTGGCGTTAAATAGTACATTGTATCGGTCACCAGATATTTGCATTAGAAATTATTTGGCTAAATACAATTAAAAATTATTGGCAGCCAAAAATCAGACGCCAGGCGCAATTGCATTGAAAATATTATATTTTAATTAATTACAGATGACATATATGAAGAAAAATTGAGTATATCAAATGCTTATAAAATAATGCAGTTCTTAGCACTTGCTTAAAAAGTTAACGGAAGGAAGAAATTGTATAACAACCGCTGTTCCTCATTAACAGAATTGCGAGGTGAATTAATTAAATTAATGCAAATGACGAACGGATTAAATGTAAACTTTTATTATTCGCAATCATAGTCATTTCTTATATATTTTTTACGTTATTCGCGGCTGTCATTGAAGTAGAAAACTTTCTATTTCGAATATTTTTTAGAGAATATACATGTAGGTATATCTAAGAGTCATATTGAATATGAAATGTTAAGTCTGTTTTAATTTCGGATATCAAGGAAAGCAAAACAATATTTTTTTATAAAAAACAAATAAAATGACTATAATACACCATCTATAAATGATTCAACGCCCACTCATACAAAGTTGTTACCTAAACAGGGTGTTATTAGTCGCACCTGTTTCTCCATCATACACAATCACAATGAGTTTCATTATCCACAGATGTATTGTTTTCATTTGAAGCGACTTTAAAACAAAAATCAATTTCAAATACTGATTGCCATTATATAAAATGTAATTGATTTCTGATTTACATCTGCGGGGCGGGCTGACCATTTATTCCAAGTTATGCATAATTCAACAAAGAGGATGATTATAAGTTTCTTCATTCGAAACACTCTCCAATACCTTGGCTACACTAAAAATGATGATATATTTTGAACATATAGGTTCCTTTTAGGGTATTGTGAGTACTCAAAATTCGAGTCGAGTTCAAGTACTCGAATTCGACTTGGGGTCGGAAAACTCAACCCGACATTTGAGTACTCAAACCAATTATATTAAATTAGATAGTATCTTTTTTCTTTAATTTCTATATAAAATTTTGAAGAATGCTTTAAATTTTCAGTATTTATCTCAAATTCCAACCCATACATATATATATATATATATATATATATATATATTACTTAGCTTTACAAGAAAAATAAAATTGTAATTCGCCTCGAATTCGCGAGTAACCCTATTTCTATTAGCGTTAATTCAAAGTAACAAACCGCATTGCCAACACATTTTTGAAAAATTTTATCAGTCTGTTGAGAAATACTAAAACCCTTTGATATGGATACATCTTTGGGTGTGTATGCACTCATGTGCCTGAAGTATATAAAAATATGAATTTTTTCAGTACGAAATCCGATTTTTGTAAGATCATTCAAATTCTTACAATACCTAATGCTCAGGTAATGAGGTCCATCTAATGCCCATGGAAACAACAACATTTAAATATTTTGTTTCTGGAGAAAAAGAGTATGAGCCTCGTTCATGCGCGCCGTGCGCAAAGTGCAAAGTTGTCGCGCAAAAGAATGAGGAGACAATTTCCTATATTGTGGTGTTTCCAGATTTTAAATATCATCATTAGTTTTTGCGTTATAAACGTTTAAAAACTTTTTGAGGAAACCATCAGAGGTTTTAAAAATTCCTAGTGAATTTAGGACTAATGTTACAACTCGACTTAAACCGAAAAAAGTCAACGCGCCTAGTCCATTTAACATTAGTGGAAATTTCTCCATTGTCAAAAGTCTAACAGAAACTTACAAAATTTCGCAATGTCCCTAATGGTACTATGCTGATATTATAACAGCAGTCGGAAGACTGTTTCACCCACACTAGTGTCTAAGATCCAAAGTATTGGTAAGGCAGCGATATACAAATCATATGATTCAAAAATTGAGTTCTGTTTGAAGTGATGATGTTAAGAGGTTACTAATTGATTTCAAGAAAACGTACTATTCAAGAATCAAGAACATAAATTCGAAGCAAGATTTGTTGAAAATTTGAGCCTGTATTCATGCCTTTTTTTCTCAAAGTTAATCATATATTACAGGTATATAACATTAAAAGTAACATTAAATCTATTTTTCATTCCAATAAGATTTTTATTAATCTCTAATATTTTACACTTCTTTAATCGTATCATTTATGGCAGCCTCTTTCCGATTGTTATTTACTATTTTTCTACTCCTTTTTCAAATCATTTACAATTTCAACATCGGATTCAACAATTTTTGACTTATCCTCGAGTTCTTCCGCAAACGCTTTGAAATCGCCATCTTCTACTGTTTCCTTTTTGCCTGACATCTGTTCAAATCCTTTTTACTACATCTCCATGCTTTGCTCGGTTTTCTTCGATTACAGATTTTTTTCTTCTTCACAGTTTATCAATAATACTACAGGGAAGAACAAGGAACAAACAACCGTTGCTTTCATTGGCATAATAATTTTTTTGCAAATGGGTTTAACTTCATTGAAATCGAAAATAGATTTAAACTAAATTAAGATAAATGATGATTCCAAATTCAGTATTATTTTATTAATTTGCTACCAACTAAATCCATGATCCAAAGAAAATTGGTACTTTGTAACAAGCGATCTGGCTTAAAGATAGAATCGAGTCCGGTGCGAATTATGTGTCGGAACTGTGTTCAGTTTTTGAAAGACAATCGGATCGAAATCAAGTCCATTTTAAATTGTATTATCCATGTTATATGATTTACAATTTATAAGTGGTGAATTAAAGCTAAATGTCACTATTTGGTTTATAACAATGAATCAAAGGCGTTTAAACTGGTGGTTTTCAATACTAATCAACGCAGACCAAAATTGTAAAGTACTCTTTTGCGTTCAGGGTAGAAATGTTTTCCGAAATACACAGACTTGTAATTGAAGACCACAGGGGAAAAAGGGCATATGTCACAATTTGGGATTTTTTCAGTTACGGCCGTTAGGCATCTTATAACGTACACGGTGTATTTCAAGTACATTCGTGCATTCTCTTGTAATTATATTGTTTTAAAAAACAGAATTTTTAATGCAAGGCTTAATTCGTTAAATTTTTTCTCAAATTTTACTAATTTTTTTTGGCAAAACTATCTTCTTTTATTAATACATCATATAAGCAGTGCAGCGATTAGTCTTTGAATTGAACTCGAATTTGCAGGAAGGGACAATATTCTACAAATGTACGCCGATGCTAAACATTTTCCTGCCTATGGTGCATTTGACCAAAACAACATAGAATAAAAACAACATTGCCTTTAAATAAACAGAATAATATATCAAAACGAAATAGACGCCCAAAAATATCAATTCTCAGGGGTGAAAATTGTAAATGAACACCTTAGAGTTTTGAACTTTAATTTCTGATTTTCTCAAAATGGGAAGACTGTGACATATGCCATTTTCCCATGTAGTCTTCAATTGAGCCGGTGATTTGGACATAACTTCAGAAATGGCTCAAACGAAACTCTACAAGCACAAGCTTGAATAAACTATAATACAATTATATTCTAAATAATCTCAGTCAACTTAAAATGACAATGATAATATAGAGAAAATTGAAAGATGGCGAATGCCCACCTGAGGCACAACGAATAACCCAAAGCTAATGAGCGGACCAAAGACCAATTATAACTATGAAAATAACACAGTATATTTCATATATATATATATATATATGTATCAATGAATGGCCATGAATGATATTTGTAGTGAAACATTTTAGGCATCTTATAACGTACACGGTGTATTTCAAGTACATTCGTGCATTCTCTTGTAATTATATTGTTTTAAAAAACAGAATTTTTAATGCAAGGCTTAATTCGTTAAATTTTTTCTCAAATTTTACTAATTTTTTTTGGCAAAACTATCTTCTTTTATTAATACATCATATAAGCAGTGCAGCGATTAGTCTTTGAATTGAACTCGAATTTGCAGGAAGGGACAATATTCTACAAATGTACGCCGATGCTAAACATTTTCCTGCCTATGGTGCATTTGACCAAAACAACATAGAATAAAAAACAACATTGCCTTTAAATAAACAGAATAATATATCAAAACGAAATAGACGCCCAAAAATATCAATTCTCAGGGGTGAAAATTTAAATACTTCTTAAATTGAACGGAACTGCAAAGCTCAACGCTTTCCATTACGAACTTCAAAAAAGCAAATTTAACGGTTATTTAGGTAAATACAGTAATTTAGGAGGGATAGAATGAAGCCTACAGAAGAAATATTTTTAAAAGTGGGTTAATCCAAATTCGATTTGTAACGTTATGTACAACACTTTTCCATAAGAGAAATAAGAGAGAAAAAATAACAAATCAACATTCCCCGTTAAAGTTCAACAGTGTTATAAATTTTACGTGCACAATGACCGCATGCGGCTAAACGGAGGTAGTTAATTTCAACCTATTTGAACTATTGGGAAGGATCAAAGCTCGAGCTAAAGCCAAACACTAATCCAAATAAAACCAAACAGTCTGGATACTGTAAATCCTTTATGCAACGTAATCAGGAAAACATTGCGAAACATTTTTTAATAGCACACTAAGGCCTGGCAATTGCGTAGTACGTTTATATTCACACTTTTTCGCTTATCGTGAATTAATAAAATAATGTCATTAAATTATGTCAAAAATAAAAAAGAAACTTTAAAACAACATACCATATATATTTAAATGAACTGCTTTTTCCCCAATAGGTTTGTCAGCATTAGTAAACATCAAATAAATAAATTGAAGGTATTGTTCTCTCAAAGACAGTGGCGTACGCAAGGAGAGGATATGGTAGAATGTCTCGAGTCAGGTTTTCACATTTGATTTTGACTTATTAAATCAAAAAATTTTTGGTGAAAAAATGAAAAATTTAAAATATAAGATCATAAAGTGCATTTTTTAATAACCTTCTGAATCATTGCATGATTCAGAGTGACGTTGGCCGGCTATATTTTTAGTAAGCCATAAATCATTCTAAGCAAACGCTTTAGAAAATGTTAAACAGTTAATAACACGAAGTCAAAACAACGTTAACTTTATTATTATTAACTTATTTCTCCAAATTTTCAAACCAATGCTCTCATAGCCTAGTTCGATATTTGGAAAACCTAAGATATGGAAACATCTATTGGGGAATGTGCTCAAAAGTAATGTTGAAAATTTGTAATAAAGTTTATTTCTGGGCCCAAAGTACTTGAAAATATTAACTATTTTTCAATCAAAATTCCAATTCTTTAAAACGATTTAAATTATCTCCATTCCAAATATTCAGGTAATCAGGATGTCTAAAGCCTATGGGAGCAGCAACTAACCTGAACTGATTCTTTTTATGTAGATAGACTAGAAAACTACCAAAAACACATGACATTGCTTTTGTAAGAGTTAAAGATAAACTTAATGAAGAACCCTTAACGTAATGAAACTTAGAACATTGAATAACGGACAGCTCGCTTACATTACTTAGTGCCTGATAGCCTAAAATTATAAGAATCTTCTAAATCAATTCATATGCGAATCTATTTTAAAAGTAGGACGAAATTCGTTTTTAATGACGAAGACTGTAAACCTGATAATATTTGAAAAAATTATCGTTAAAAATAATTTTTAGCTTTATGCGAATGAAAGAAAGTGCTAGCAAACTCCACGAATTTGAGTAATCTCATATTTAGAATACTTCGGAGGAAAAAATAACAAATAAAATGAGTTTTTCACACGTCAGGACTAGCAAAACTTTAAATATATTCGTGCATTGCGATGGGAAAATAGTTTTAAATCGGATATAATTTAGTGAATAAATCATACTTTGGGAGGAAAAACTTAGAGGTCATTTGATTCACAAAAAATAAGCCAATTTAATTGCAATATCCCCTGAAGTAATAAATATGCCAGTTGTGCATCCACAGCTAAATGCTGTCGATTGACTCAAGTGGCAGCACTACAAACGAGAATATATTGGATAAATATGTAAAACAATCAGAAACCACATTTGTCAACAAACGAATTAATTGTTTATACACATCTCAAAATACATCAAAAAGTCGTTATTAAATTTAGGAGACAACTGTAAGAACTCAAAGAGCAGATAAAAATCAATTATATACAAACTCCGCCTTCTATCATCATAAGGCGGCAAATTATTGGATTGTATTTAAACATACACATTTCAAAACGTTTCTACAAACTTCTTGAGAAATCAAAAACAAAAATGGTGTTAAGTCTTTTCAGACGAACTTTTTTGGAAAAGACTGAATTACGTTTTGGTAGCTGCAGAGTAATTGAATCAAGGAAATTTTACGGTCGCATTTATTATAAAAAATCGTTCAATTGTGTAATGTACTACACAATGGAATAAAAAGTTTCACACATGGTCACGTCCTTAATTTATACAGGATAAGTGCATCTGATCTTTTTTCACTTTGTTTTCGCTTAAACATTGTAAGAAACTAGAACTTTTTTCAGATTCGTAAAGCAGAATCAGAATAGATGAAAATTGTGAGTAATTTGTCAAGACTGGATAACGTTAAGTACAAAACACTGTAATAGTATATAAACTGTCATATTCAAAGACTATCTTGGGTGGTTGAAAAGATTCAATAACAGTCCTGTTGTTATATTGTCATTAGCACAAAAAAATTGAGTTGATAAAAAATCTTGTCATCATTAAAAACAACATACAACACTTCGATTTTGGTTATCAACAATAACGCTTGGCAGGACCAGTAACTGATCTCCGGTCCCGTGTCGAGTCTACCGGGACCAGATAGGGGACTGGACCAGGATCAACCTTCTCGGGACCAGATACTTATATATATATATATAATTTTATTACGTCTAACTTGAAGTTTGGTAGCAACTAGAGATGAGCGCGGTACAGGTTTTTTAAAATTATTGTCAAAGCAGAAAAAAAAATTCACCGCTAATCACCACAATGTCCGTTTTTTACCGCAAACAACCGCGACAAATGAAATTTTACCGCGTTATAACGCCAAAAAAGGCTATTTTTAACTTCGTAAAAATATTCATATTTCTGAATTATTTTTTTTGGATTATGGATCATTTGTAGAAAGGCTTAAAGACAATTTCATAGGTATTTTGTGATTTCATTCAATATTATTAGAGTAATAACAAATTTTCAATGAAATATGTAAAAATTACTTTTAATATTTTGTAGGTATGTGAAATCTCTTAGTTTTGCTTCAGAAACAGTTTTTTGAGGTATACTTAGAGATTTTAAATTTTAAGACAAAACACGTTATCTGTATAACTTTTATGCTGTCGCAAGTTGTTTTAATTCTACAACTAACCACCACAATTGTGTATTTAACAAGACAAGAACCAAATCTTTCGGCATCGGGACCAAATATAACTGGTCCTTTACACTCCTAATCAACACTTTTTTGTATTCTAACTCTCTGAAGCCGCTTGTGCACTTGATCATACTCTACCCAAGTTCTTTGAGCTTATTGCTATTGAAGTTAGCTTTTCTGTAAAAGTATTAGAATGAGTTACATTAGAGATGACGAATCAACTTTATTACGAGAATTATTTGCTAAAAGTAGAATATTTAGAAATGTTGGTTTGTTTTGAAATCATGCTCCTATGTAACACGATATGACACGAAGTGAATGACAAATGAGTTGATGGCCATTCATGCAGAATAAACGGTGATTGTTCGAAAGAATTGATCAAGCAAGCAACGAGAGCGCCCACCTATTGAGTGATATGGTGTCAGTAGAAATCAGGGCATCATTGCCAAATAGAATGCCAATCGAAATTTTACAAGCAAATGACACAAATATTCATACTTTTCGACTCCATCAAATGCATAAAGTGCTTCGCAATGTTGCAGCGACATTTGGGGACGCACTTCAAAAATATCGCATGCCAAAAAGATTCAGAGTAACTAACACCAAACTCTCAGAGCATATCATTTCACGCATGGATGTATTCGTACTCGATAGATGTACATTTTACATCAGTTTCATCAAATGCTCCCAAAATTTACATTAAAATTGCAATAAACTTTCGATTTATAGTTTTCTATGACTGGATAAGTTGGTTCTAAAACATATGTATAAATTTAATAAATTACCCAAATCAGTTATAGATGAAAAAGACCTCAATACATTTCGAATGGTGCCAAATAGTTTCTTATAGTTCAATTAATCTTTAGACATATTTTCATTACTATAGCCAACCTTGCAGCAAGCAATGCTCTTAAAAATTCGTGAGGAATGCATGCCACCAAAATAGTATTTCCCAGTTCCCAATAAATTATTAAAAATTATCTATTCACAATCCATAATATGATGAAAATTATATGCACTTTGCAATTTTACATTTTTTCAAACAATAGATATATTACTAAAAATTATTATATACTTTTATAACTGGTTAATTTTCTTAGTCGTACTGCACCCTAGTCGTAACTCAAATCTTTGCATGGTTGCAAAGTTGCCCGTAGCATAAAACAGGTTTATTGTTTTAGAAGTAATGACTATATTCAATGTTAATTTAACTGCATAATTAATATCAATCACCGTGTGACTAGAAAAACAGGTTAGAACAGCATTAAGGATCATAAATCAAGCATAAGCTATAAATCACCCGGTTTAATTGGCGTTGGCACTGCTACGAACAACATGGTAGTAGACAAAATGACACTAGATTGCAGTAATTACTGAAGATGAAGCGAACGGTTGATTGAAGACGTGGTTAATTTAGAGCTATCATTAACTCGAATCTGTCATATAAGACTTAACTATCAGCGAGCATAGGTACGTCATCAGAAAATTTCAAGAAAGCTCATACTACATTATATCTGGACAATTAATGAGAAGTAATTTTTTTCGATAATAATGATATCACCTTTATCCATCACTTGTTAAATAGACAAAGAAAACTAATTGGAAATAATTGAAAAGTAATTGGAAATAATTGATTCTGATGTATTTACCGCATTATTTTGAAAATGTAATGGATTGTTTCTTACGCTTATACCCGGCGCTGTTGCAGATCTAAGCAGAAGATAAACATATACTCAAAAATAATAAATATATAATAATAAAAATTAGAACAAATTGTTTTATAAGTTCGAATCATGGAAACATATTCCACATATAATGATGATTTTTAAAGTGTTGCGAGAAGAGAACTACATTCGAACTTCTAATTTTTAATTTGGAATTATATATATATATATATATATATATATATGCTCAAAAATACAGAAATGTACACGTGAAGACATTACAGGCCAAATTCATCTAATTTTAATGGAAATTAGTTTTACAATTCAAACCAAATACCAAATTTCAGAATATTGGAAAAAAGATTGTTAAAAAATATAGGGAATGAGTAACGTTTCTACTTGGATTTAACGAAATTTAAAAACATTTGTTTATTTTATTTGGATTTAGAACGCTTTGCCCCCCAACATCATAGTCCAAACTTTTACGTCGCTTAACAGCAAAAAATAAACGTTTTGTGTTAAACTATCACGAATACAAATAAACATGTTTTCACAGTTCTGATAGCTCATTTGCTAAAGTAAACCATCCTCGGTGATTGACGTGCACGCTACATTCACGACAGTAAACGAAATATTTTACATAAAATTTTTACAATTGATATTATAGACAGTGTTATCGTAAATATTTTCTTTCTTTTGACGAAGTGAGTTTGGACAGACAGTATGACGGCACAGCATCTGGAATAACCAGCCCCAAGCAAATATCTATTTACACAATCCCATTAAAATTAAATTGGAGTTTATCACGCACAACCTGGGCCGGGTAAATAAAATCCGAACGTTATCATCTGCTTCAAATTAATCAATATATTAAATTTCGAAACGGGACAGATAAAGTGCGACGACTACTTATGCACAGATTTTACCACGTGTAAACCTGGCAATATTATACAAACGCAGGTTTAAATTTTGTTTTTTTTAATATAGTAAGGTAAAACATTTTGCTATACGCACCAAGCAGAGCTTTTAAATAAAAGCACACAGGGGATGCCCATTACCCATTAAAGCCAATTGCTCCTGTTTTACAAATAAGACGAGGATATCTTTGTATGATTTTCTCTAGAAGTATCGAATCTTACATAAAAATGGTTACCTTACCCCTATTCCCCCTCAAATGAAGATTAGTTCAGTAAACATCCGATGTGAAAGCCATTATTCTCTAACTATGAGTACATTTGCGTCGTCTGAGTTGATAAACGAAGGAAAAATATATTCCCCATATGGCAATAAATTATACAATGAATTATATTTACACTATTAATATTTTAATATTGATAGTATTATAAGTGTTTAAATGAGATCCGTTTACGTTTCAATGAATTGTGAGAAACAGTCATAATTCATGCTATATAAAAATTAAACATGAAATACGATAAAAATTATAGGAACAATACTGTAAGTGCATTATATCAAATAAATATGAACAAATCGGTTCAAAACCAATGCTTCTATTCAAATGGCATAAAATATAGTGCAATTTTCAAATATTAAGAAAATTCATTTATTATTAAAGTAACAGCACAAGCATAGTGAAATTTTTAAAAAAAAAATATATATATATAACATAATATAAAAGCAAGACGATGCTTTGTTATTCATATGGATTAAAAAACTAAACTAGTAAAACGTTACAGATGTAATATTTACTAGGAAAGCAACTCAAAATAAAATTTATATAATTCATTCGCATCAGTAAGATATGCTCATTCATAATTCCTAAACCCTAAGATCTCAAATAAACTCGTAAATTTTCGTCAATATAAGAGACATTTTTTCACAAACAGAGAGGAGACATTTACATGTTGAAAACTTCTAATAATAAAAGTTTCTCGGGCATTGTATATAAATTGGAATTTTTGCTACATATCAAATCCAAAACTAGGAACAGCAAATGAAGGCAATTCGAGTTCCGATGATTAATACACTTTGCTAATTTTTTCGTCAGCAATTATAGCAGTTGTCTAGTAATTTGTTTAAAAAGTGTTAAAGACGTGATAGAATTGTTAATTACATTTCCCGCCATTAATGATGATTGAATTGAATTTTTAATTGTGCTTTAAATTGCAGCTTAAATAAGATTTAACGATCCTAGCAATTTAGTTAAATTTAAATGCTAATCAAATACTCAATTGAAATAAAAATGAAAATGCCTTTAAATGATAGACAGATAAACTTAGGATTATTAGAAATATGTGTCTGAAAATTGTTTAAAACATGTTGCGTCTTGCTTCGATACAAAACTATATCAGGGGAGTCTTCAAAATTTATATTTAGGGATCTCATGGCCAACAAACTTTACAAAAGTATGACTCATTCTTAAATTTTTGGGATAGATTCAACTCTTACTTTCTACAATGGAAACACTTCTGAACTTGTAATAAGTAATAAAAACTTAACAGTATGGTCGAGCCCTCGAATCACCTTGAGTGCACCCCTGCTTCATAAATTCTTGTGTAGTCACTGACAGCCCATTACATAAATAAACTATAAGAAATAAACTTATCACAACTATTGCAGAACCTTGAGTAGAGAAAAAAATAAAGACTTTTTGAAATGTTCCATATTCGTTTTTATGATAACAACTGCAAGCACAATTTCTAAAACTACTGAAAACTCGAGAACTTCGGAAATGCAGGCTGTTCTATTTGTGGCCGTCAATTTTAAATAACCATAAAAAGATGACAATATATTAATTTTGGGATTACTTAAACAAAAACTTCGAAGGGCTGCAAAAATAAAAGAAAAATTAATAACATAAAGTTTATCCTAGCTTGAAAAAAATTATTGTAGAAAGATTACAAAGGAGTAGATAAAAATAAACTGCGCACAATTGACCTTCACTGCTTTATTATAATCTTCCTTTGAAGAGACTCTTTAAAGATGAACAAAGCTTCGCTGTTCCTAAAAACTTACAAAAACTCGTAAATATTGATAATAAATTTTGACAAAGATCAAACTTCATTGCTGAACACAAACGTTAGAGTCAAGGATTCAAATTCTAATTGAACAGAGTACTAGTCAAAATGGCCACATACAAGTCTTGCCTTACAGACAACATTGTTGAGAAATGCTAAAATTCATTCTACAACTAAAATACTGCTTCAAAACATTTTAAAGAAGCCTTAAGCATTACTAAAGAACAATGGTAAATTTGCATATTAATTCAATTTGATAGTATATGCAGGGGCAAGGCTGACATGTAATATGTAGGGGGGATAAAGCTATTTTAGAAACCTGCCACATATAAACTACAACGAACGTTAACAATATATATATATATATATATATATATATATANATAAATAAACTATAAGAAATAAACTTATCACAACTATTGCAGAACCTTGAGTAGAGAAAAAAATAAAGACTTTTTGAAATGTTCCATATTCGTTTTTATGATAACAACTGCAAGCACAATTTCTAAAACTACTGAAAACTCGAGAACTTCGGAAATGCAGGCTGTTCTATTTGTGGCCGTCAATTTTAAATAACCATAAAAAGATGACAATATATTAATTTTGGGATTACTTAAACAAAAACTTCGAAGGGCTGCAAAAATAAAAGAAAAATTAATAACATAAAGTTTATCCTAGCTTGAAAAAAATTATTGTAGAAAGATTACAAAGGAGTAGATAAAAATAAACTGCGCACAATTGACCTTCACTCCTTTATTATAATCTTCCTTTGAAGAGACTCTTTAAAGATGAACAAAGCTTCGCTGTTCCTAAAAACTTACAAAAACTCGTAAATATTGATAATNATATTTGTAAAAATCAGTGCATTTATCCCATTATTGATAAAAACAAATACAGTTGTATTTTATAAGCTAATTTTGTTAAATATGGGGGCTGGTTTATAGCGTTTGGGGCCATAGCCCTCCTCAGCCTTGCTACTGGGTATATGATAAGCATATAATTTTTCCTTTTGTATCACATACCCTTCACAATAATTACAATCAGATCAATTTCGTATGTTTTTTATATCAATTTACACATATTTCATTGTTATTCTTTGATACTGTAAAAATTTAGAAGTTCAAACTGCTATCAATTTCATGATCAATTGATCATGAAACAGATCTTTATATATCATTAAATTCATACTATGATGAAGTTCATCAGAAAAGTACAGTTAAGTGTGTAATAAATAGAGTATCAACAAGTTGCTTAAATTATGAAAATTTAACAAAGCGAGTTAGACAACTTATTAATGATCCTAGAAAAATAGCTATCCATAAAACTTAATTAATAAAGTGATTAATGTCAAATTCAAATAGAATAATAATAAACAACGAACTGATATGGAAAACAAAGATAATTTGGACGTTACTTTACATCAAAAAGAATGCAACAACATTAAAGAAACAACAGAAGATTTTTCATCATCAACAATATGTCCAATATTAACATTGATAAAGACACAAGATAGTATTTCAAACACCAAAGATAAACTACCCATTGAATTGCAATCCGGACTCATATATGTTTACAACTGTGATGAATGCAATTATTCATACATAGGCGAAACCAGACGACATTAAATTATGAAAATTGAAAATCATATACGAGGTCATCTTAATTCGGACATATTCATACCCACCAAAAATAGTAGAATATAAATTATTTAAAAGACGAAACTGAAGAAGCAAGGGAGAGATCAGAAAACTAAATATATATATATATATATATATATATGTATATATATATATATATTGAAATTGAAGGAAAAACAGCGGTTAATCATCTTGAAAGTGACATATTAGAGTGTCGAAACGCGTTGATAATAAAGAATTTTATACTGTTAATTAAATATATATATATATATATATATATATATATACATATATATATGTATATATACATATATATATATCATTGATGTTGTCTTGATGTACATTTCTTCATAATCTCAAGAACCAGAAGATGGCACTTCTTAATCTAGACATAGGAAATGCTACCTAGTGATGAAGGAATGAACATCCTTGAAAACTGCTCATTACCTGTCATAATGAAGTGGTTTTCCTGAAGTAGCATTTAAAATATAACTAGACGACGTTCAAGAAATTTGCAAATTAAACGTGCTAATCAAAAAATTGAATCATAAAATCCAGGCGTGGTCTCATTTGCCAATCGCATCATTCTAAAATTCAGGATAAAAATCGGACAACGTGATAGAATAAAAATGAAAGGAGGTGCAAATGTTATATCAAATCAAGATTATGCTCAACAGCTGTCACAACTTTCTGTATTAGTTATGAAGCATTGCTGAATAAATTGAGATAACAATCAAATATTAAAGATCTACATACCAATCTCATCTTTTGCAGCGCAGTCATTAAAATATTTCATATTTATATGGAGAAGGTTGCAGTATAACAACTCGAAACACACATTCTCGCTCTAAGGATATAGTAGAACATAGGCAATTATGGTTGCAAATATATTCCAGATACTATAGGTACGTTATATTAGTTTCTTCACTAGTAACCACTAATTTAGAAATCGAGAAATTAGAGTCCTCATTATGTACCCCGTTGGTGTAAATGCGTTAAATTGCATTAACTTATAAAAAATTATTTTCCATGAATAGGAAATACACATGCCTCAAATAATCATTTAAAAACACAAGGCTATTAAGGCAATCGTGCAGTCAACGCAGTGGCGGTGGACCGACTTTTGGTTAGGGGGTGCTAGCTACATTTACAACCCAGCATATTAACTAACTCAAAGGAATTTTACTGTTGAAAATATAAGAAGGTATTTTTTGAAAGGTTCACTTTAGGGGAACCACCGCCTCTGCCCCGGCCACTTCCATCGCCACTGAGTCAAAGTAACACACAGATATTTTTCATAGTCAGTTTTTGCTTTGCAACTAACATTTTCTATTCGTAGACTACTTTTGAAATTTGTTTAATTTCTACAATAATTTTTTTCTACCATTAAAATTCACCCAACATTTACCTATAAGCTTTCAAATTATTGGTTCGGTCAGAAGGTACAGGCCTGTGCTAATCTCTACAGTAAAATTTAATTTAGAAAATTCATGAGCAAAAATTAACAAGGATGATGCAACTTCGAGTAGTTATATAATTGTTGACTTTTCAACAGTTTATTTTCGTGCTTAAAATACAACTCCCCTATTGGTTGTTTTAAAATTTCAATTTTTTGCGATACTTAGTAAAATAAAGAGTAGATATCAAATTATGGAGTACACATAGAAAATAGTTTTGCATTTGAACAAATAGTAATAATACGAATAAAGAATTTCTGACTAATGCATTTTTACTGTAGTACCTTAAAAATAATATCAACCTCAAGGTGAGTAATGAATAGAAAAGAGAATATGCGAAAACAATTGAAAATAGAGCCTCCATTCAACACAGATTTACAAGTATACAAGCATATATATAAAATAATTGGAAATAATTGAAAAGTAATTGGAAATAATCGAAATTGAATTTGAAATAATGTATACCCTCGTGAACCTAAAATTTTGGTTAAAAGTTTGGGGTGCGTCTTTTATACACGCAATCTAAAAAATATGCTTGTAAACTTCTTACTACATTCGGGGTTAAGCTAGGTTTTAAAATGCGCAAATGCTAAAAATTATTTATTCAACAATAAGGTATTGTGAAATATCCAGCAGTTGGTACCATTCGTCGTGCAGAATTGTGTCGTGTACGGATCGAAGTCCTCGGAATCTGAAGAAGGAATTCATTTAAGTAAAAGACGTATATTGGAAGTCCAAAATTAGTGTGGCATGGCGAATGCAGCTTATACACGCTGTATACCCGCAACTCAAAGAACATCCTTGAAAGTTTGGGGTGCAGCTTATACACGAAAAATTACGGTAACTAAAAAGTAATTGTTTGAAAAAAATAATTTTTTTAAAATTTACAAATATTTGCAATTTCTAGAATCATGCAACATTGTTTTCAAATGAAAACGCTTTCCTGTTAAGACACCTTAAATTCTGATGCTTGCTTAGTGAATTCCAATTCCCAACTCGCTTACTAAAGATGGGGTATTAAAATTTTAGGAAGCCTACCTTCTTTGGATTGAACATAACTCAATCTTATTAATAGTTCTATGGATTTCCATTAAATATCTTTATTAGTGCGATCTTTGATCTAAATTACTAATCATTATCAGAGTTGTTTATGTACATCTCCTGCTACAATTCCAAAAAAATTGGAGAATATGTATGCAGAAGAAATGTTTGGAATAATTTTATAGTCTGGAACTATGAATTTCAAGAAGTTCATAACTCTATAGTATAAATTTATTAAATCCTTAAATATTTAGTTGTGGGGCGAAGTGTATCGCTAAAATAACATTATTGTTAAATGAACTTCTAGGGATTTTTATTCAACTAACGCTGTATCAAGTGCTTTCCTATGCTTACATACAGCCATATTGATACCAAAAAAAGTTGATTTTTCTCAACAAACACATTTGGTTACTTGAGAGAAATTAAAACAATTAGTTTAAAGATTGAACACAATCACAGTGTAACAACAATTGTTCCAGTTCCTTCACTGCCTTTTTATAGTAGTGGTAATTAGGGTGGGTTCATTATATCTTGTTTTCAAATTGTGTATCCTGTCCGGATTTTAACTAAATTTTAAAACATCACAAAAAGCAGAAAAGTAGGTGAAATATTTCAAGCATAAACTTTGAATAATAAACAGAGTCAAATATTTCTCTACCAGTCGTTTAGACAGCCTTGTAATTAAACATTTTTATCAGACAACAAGCATCAATATTTGTTCAATACAAATCAGAATTTAAGACTCTCTGAAGAAATACGGTTAACAGGAATACCAAGTCTCTTCACCAACACTGATAGAATCAGATATAGAGGTTGATTTTAAGACTACCAGATAAGGGGATCTTGGGTTGCTTGTTGGATCAGGGCCTGATATCGATTCAGTTCAGCCGAACATTACCCATAATCACAAAATGGGGAAAGTTGATCATTTGCTGCATTTTCATAACAAAATATGTGCTTGTTGTTTATAAATGTACCACTGAATTGCAGGATGAGGGGAAAGTGCAAAAATGCTCATTTCTTGCAAGAACAAATGTTGCAGTTAAGTTCAGTAAATAAATGCCTTCCTTGTTTAATCACACAAACTGATATATTAAAAAATTCTCAAAATTATTTAACAAGAAATATTGAATAGCGTTTATTGAAAAGAATAGTTTATTCAAGGAAATCTATTTTTAAACCATTATTCGAAATGTTATAAAAAGCTAAAAGCTTTGTGAAAAAAAATATTAAAAAGTCGTTTGAAGTGGTAAGCATTAGTTTGAAGGATTTCAAACTCTCGCCTAAAGCACCATGTTTGTAGATAAAACATTTTCAAGTGCTTCAGCAGCGTTTATTTAGCGCACTTCTTCAACCAAACAGATGTCAATCGTCCGAACGGCATAACTCTCCTCAACACCAGACATGTGATGTTATACAAACACGGCTTCATGGAGTTGGTAAAAATTTAAAAAATCATCTATACGTAATAGCATCGCCGCGATCACTTTTGATTTTACTATAAATAAATATATAAATAAATTGCCTAGAATCGTTCACTTACGAGGTCAAAATACCATCTAATATGGCAACAACTACAATATATGATGATGACCCGCATCAACATAACAACACAGTGTGAATATATCTTTCTTTAAGTTTAGGCAACAAATTCATCAACACCTAGTGTGAAGTACTTTATTCTTTATACCAGAGGTTCTCATTGGGGTGAGATTCATCCAAGGGGGATTTCGGTATTGAAGGGGTTGAATTAAGACCCCGGAGAGAAAGGTCTACTGGAAAAGCGTTGATTCGCAAATTTTAAATCCACAGTAGCCACCTAAAAGGACATTAAAATTGGAAGTGAATACTTCCAGAGGAGTTATTAGAAGAAATGGGGTGAATTGTTAAAGCACGTCTGAGAACCCTGCTTTATACTCGTTGATTCGATTTGTAATTGATGCACAGAAATAGGGAAGTGACTTAATGGTCTTGAATCAATATCCACCTCCAATTAATTGTCGTCATTATCCACATCATCAATTTTGAGATGAACGCTGACAAATTGATACACAAACGAAAAATGTAGATAAAAATAATACATCCACTCTGGCCTCCGTGCAATAAATGGTGCATAGAAATCATAAAACCGAGAAAATCATCAGTATGTAAGGAGAATTCAATGTCGTCCAAGAAAATAGCACACCCTTTCATGCAAAATTTTATGCGATTTAATAGTATTTCGTAAACATTCATAACAATGACTCGTAAAAATCTACATTTTTTGACGATTCTGTCGTGAACATAGAATTTTTGAGAACTCCAAAAAAATCCTTTTTTGTTTCACATTTTGATGGATAAGCATCTGAGTTTTTTGATTATTAGAGCCTTACACATCGAATAACACATCCTAATAAAAAAAACCCTATTCTTGAAGCTCCCAATGTTAACGCTACATACTATGGCAGAGAAATCCAGTAACGGTAAGTCCATTCTGCCATTGCAAGAATCGGTAATATATTTGTAAGGTAAGTGTAGGGAATACGCGACCTTTAAGCTCTGTTGCCTAATTTATATAAACAGGAATATAGATAAAAACTAATATATTTTACCAATTTTTTCAGTAACTTGTTTTATATACCTAGATATCATAATAATGATTAAAATTTGTTTACATAATTAGATAATAGGCTTAATAAAGTCAAAGGTAAATTGTCTCGTATTACCTACATGCATAGGCTATACGAGACCACTTTGTTTTCAAAGTAAATCTCAGGAACCTGTTGAGTAAAATTCATTTTAAGGCAAATTTAAATACCAATAAATAATTGCTTCTTCTAAGATGCTTGGCCTTCATCACCGCCTAAAATCAGTATAACTTTAACCAAAAATTAAATAATAATAATAATCAGATATAATTGCTTACATTCTAAATGATATTGAATGTGCATTATATTGTTGATAATTTTGCCTCAGGCACCTTAATTATGTTTATAGCATAAAAATTCATAGCAATTAGCTTACACAAATTATCAGGTCTCAATACCCACAAGTACTCATGCGTGAAAATAGCTGCCATATTGTCGGGTATTACCTGACCACATTATTGATTGGATGACCTTATTGAGGTCACTGGATGCACTTTAGACTGCAAACAATAGTTAATTGACCTAAAGAGTAGTTACCCAATTTCAAAACATTGTTGTTTACAGCATACTTCTTTGTAATTTAATTCACCAATACATTCATTGAAAACCCAGAATATATAGCTAAGGAAATTTTGAGCATGACCAATTCTTAGCCTGGGAGATGCAAATATGGACTTTTTCATGGAATTTTTATATTGTATGAAAGAATAAAGGGCAATAGGGGTGATAGATGACAATATAACAGTATTTTTGCAAACCAGAGCAGACGCGACACGTTTGAACTTACACCTGCCCTATACATTATATATATATAGTCTTGAGAATATGTTTATGTATTTCACATATTTTTCTAAACAATATGTGAAAAACAATTGGGTCCTCAAAACTAGTTTTGCAAGAATAATATCACTCTAGAGGTACCGAAATAAGACTAAATAACCCGAGTGAAAATGAAGCGACGAAAATAAATAAAAGTGTCATATCAATCACTAGTTCTCAATGTCAGAATATTCATTAAATCATTGAACTTCCTGTTTCTTTATAAACAAATCATTTTGAAATGCATTGACCCTTCAGTTGAACTTTACACAAATCAGACAGTGTTAATAAATGTTGAAATCACACTCAGAGTTAATGTTGCCAGGGTATGCCATTTCATTTATTTCTCAAGATTAAAACACATTTCAAGCAGGGAGAATGTGATGGGTATACTACATCCACACTTGCATACACAATGGTCATTCTTCGACTTCATTTTCCCCATTAACTACACTTTTCAGTTGCGTGAAACATTTTATGTGTAACATTTTACGGTAACTATTGGTACAAAAGTGTGCGCGATTTGTAAACAAATCACATTCATACCACAAAGTGCAACTGATAATGTGAAAAATACCACGGATTTATAATATTTCCTTGATATTCACACATAGAAATTGAACAAACCTTGAAAATTTTCTAATTGAATTGTAGCCATTTTATAAATTGCTAATTATGGTAAACAGTGATATGGCCTGCAAAGGCCTAATCAATTGAATTTTCTTGATCACAAAGGCAAATTTTATGCTGCATTGAATAATTGAAAAAAACAGAGAAATTAAAAAGCTCCAAAATCGAAACATGGAGGGTCAGAAAAATATGGTTCTAACATTCAGGTGTGGGGAAATGAGCTCAATGATTATAACAATTTTCCCTTATGGAACTGTCTAGTGCTTTAAAATTTAGTATTTTGGAAACACTAAATGTTCAAGGGGTACACTCAGAAGAAAATTCACTGTCTGTTCGCTACCTCTCAGAAAAGCAGCACTTCATACATTTAATCCTACTATAAAAGAGGAGCGATTGGCGTACACTTTTAGTAGCTAAATTTTTATCCCAGAAGAAGAGCTTATTATTTCCAGCCTTATTCCAAGTTTCATCCCCTTAATTCTTGTAGAGATGATTTGTGTCAGTTCTAACAGCCTGCCAGTGAGTATCCTATATAGATTTAACGACACTTCTGTTCTTGATGTAGCTTAGCAAAATGTTCCAAAAGAATGTTGATTAAAAAAAATTGTAGGTAAGCTGAAGTTTTGCGAAGAAAGTGACTGCAGCGGAACACGATTCAAGCAACAACAACCCACAGCACATGGTCCAAAAATGATAAGCTTGCTTACTTCTAAGACATTCTGTTGCATTCCTTTATAATGCCCGACCTGTTTGCAGGGCTGTAGTTAGATAATCCTCTAAACTTTGTAAAATCTATGTGGCCTTCCTTGATAGGTTAGCGAGCTTCTTCAGCAAGTTTTTAACCAGTGTGGCTGAGTAATTAATAAATTCAACAAAATGCTTCTCTGGCTAAATGTACATGATTATCACACTCAACTGAACAACTTGTGAATCATCAGCAGTTGAATTGACTGACAGACTAAAATAACCTGCCGGTTTGATTTAATCTACTATGATCTGACTAATATTGTCCCCATTTAATAATATCAGTACATTATTTATTGTTCAACGGATATTTGACGCTAGAAAAGCATTATATTCAGCAACTAGTTCCAAAAGTCGCAAATAATTGCCATAGTCACAGAATTCCAAACACGTCATAAAGTGTACCTATGATTGAAAGAAATCGGTGCAACACAAGTTTCCAATATTGACACTCACTTTCAATTTGTCTTTCAAGCAATTCCACGACAGACAAACCTTTTCTCTTTGCGTAGTAAGGAAGCAGAACATTTCGGAATTCTTCACACTTTTCATGGTGATCCCCAATCACTGAAATAGGAAGAAAAAGTTGAAACAGATTGTAAGTTTTATGTGGACGTAAAGATAATTTACATAAAAAACAATAGACGTTTCCTTTTGATCAGGAGTATATCAATCATTTTCTGCTGAAAACCTCACAATTTGGTTTGACATCACTGAGCAGCACTTGTGAGCAACACCTCGTCTTCATGTCATCTTAAACTTTCTGATCTAGTTTGGAAAGGATCAATGTGATTCTGACATGATTCTGGACCAGTTTTGATAGAATACTCCACATCCAGAACTGTTTGAACGATTTTGAAGAATAAAAACCACAATGCTACTGATGTCTGACCAGGGTTTTCAAGTCGAGTTCGAGTTTTTACGTTTCGAGGTCGAGTAATTTTTTAAATGAAATTCCGAGTTCAATCGAGTTTTTTTCTAATTCCGAGTTTTTTAGGGTAAAAAACATTTATTTTACAATAATTCTAAGATTAAAAAAAAGTTTTTGTGATTGGTAAGAAAATTGATATTTAAAGAAATTTAATTTTTACGCTATTTTCGAGTGGATTTTCGAGCGAGTTCGAGTTCGAGTTTTGATGATTTCTCTTCCCAGTTTTTCCGATCGAGTTTTGCGAGCTTATTCGAGTTCGAGTTCTTAACATTCCGAGTAGTCGAAAATCCTGTGTCTGACTGACTGACTTTGCCAATTGTTTTACAGTATCTACAATATCACTATCAGTTGCATGAATATGTATATAGTGACTTGTTTTATGAAAGGAGGTGACTTTTGGTAATATTATAACAACTCATTGCTCTTGGGGTCTTTTCTCTTTCATTGCAACTAATTCTAATCAATGTGAATAGGATATCATTTTTTACACCTAAAATATTTGGGAATTAAATATTCACAAAAATTTTAAATTGTTTAGAAGAAAAACATTGATTCGTAAAGACTTCAATCCTATTATTGTGCATACATAATAAACTAAATCACATACACCGCCGTCTTTGTTCACTGATTTACAAAATAATGTCTTTGAGGTTGGCCATGTAAACAAAGCCAAAATAGTTGAGCGAATGAGTTGTAGTGATTGTAGTGGTGACCCTTAAATTTCAAATTATTACTTTATGTCTGTATTACGGTGCAACCATATTCATGGTCCCTAAGCGATTGCTTAGTTAAAGTCTGTCGCAACCACCAATTTTATCAATGTTTGTTCTGACATGTGATTCCTGTCGTATATAAGTGAGTACAAAATTGAAAAGAGTCTCTCAACGCAAAATTTCAATCTTGTGTTACTTCCAAGACGATCTGTTATAAATCGTCTTAGCTACTTCTGAGTATCCTCCCCTCACCCGTGCCTTCTACATTGCGTATCACTTTATTCTTCGTCATCAAATGTGCGCAAAATGATTTGCTTTTGTGCAATCAAAAGTGTAGCTGTAATAGGAACAGAAAACCTTGTAAGCATTGTCTACGGGTTCAATTTTTTTTAAAAATGATTATCTCCTGATAATGCTGCGCACATCATGTATATGTGTGATATTGTCCTGTTGAGAACGTGGAAGGGTCATTGTAGAAACAACCACAGATTTAATATCAGTTGAAGTCCATCAATGTAAGAAAATGATTTAACACTAAAACAATGAAATCTCAATGATTCAAAATAATAGCGTTATTAAATATTGGAAGCAAATAGCGAAGCTAATTAGAGATTTGCAATCGTGTTGACAGAGGGTAGGGAAATGAACTTGAAACAGCCAGTAATTCAGTTTAATTCAATTCATTAAATGTGACCAGTTGAGTGGAATTGCCAACCGAAAGAGTTATTCGTTATTTAACGCAAATATATGTTTTAGCAAGAAAATTCAATGTTACTACAGTGCACACTTCAATAACTTAGCGGTTTTCCGAGTCCATGCACACATGATATCACATTTATACTTTCCGAGGACGTCCGTTAGCCAAAGGTTACTCATGGTTTGGTTGAACAAAATTTACAATTAATTAATGTCCATAGGGTAAAAGTTTTGGTTGAAATAGACCTAAAATGTAGAAATTGTTCAATTCACATATACAAACACAAAAAATGGAAACCGAGATAAAGTCCTTAAAATTATATTACATACCCATGTTTTTGAGTTTACGGAATATATGAGTCACTTCAATTAGACAGAAACAAAACTTTTAGGATAAGTACATATTAGAAAAATCTTCTAAATCCTGTAGATTATATTGGTGTTGATAAACTTACAAAGTACTCCGTGCTTCATTGTAGCAACTATAATACTTCTGCTCTAAATAACCCTAAAAGCTTACTTACTGTACTATTCTTATTACATCATAAAGCATGCATTTGCTTTCATTTTGTTGTTACCAATTTCTCCTTATGCAAGGGTAACTCATCGGTACTGATGTGCCCATTACCATTACCAGCGCTTATTCTGGCGATACAAAATTCTCGATGTGAATCTTGGGTTGATTGTTTACGACCTCAAATTGTCTAATATCTACAGCGCTTACAGCTCTATATTTCTTCAGAAAATATTTATACTTATCGATATTGTTTCTCCATATCAATTTCTGTTGTGTAGTAATGCTAAGTCTAGCTCTGTTGCCTCCTCTTCTCTTTTTTACAAATATATCTAGTACCTTACTTCAATCACCTAATTTTTTTGTTTTTCAAATTAAAAATAGTAATATAGTTTTCCAATTTTCTATTACCTCCTATGGCTTCTGCTGATGACATTTATCGTCTGCGTGTAATCCATAATGTCTGCTCCAACTGCAATGTATCACCTGGCTCAAAGTGAACACCGGGTCACATTTTTTGACCCGGTGATCCATTGACATCTATACTCATTGACCCGAAGACCCATTAAAAGATAGCACATGAGACTATATGTATTTATTTTTACAGCATCAGCTACAATAATTTTGATTTTCGATTTAATTTTTATTTTGATGTTAATCATAGTCAAACAGATTTCACATGTATATGTTTGTCAATTTCTAGGTTAATAAGGTAAATAGTAAGGGAGTCAGAATTACGAATTTTAATCTCGACACAATTGTATATGCAGTGGGATAACAAATAGCGCATGATTTGTACATGTTAATAATTTAAATAAAAATTACCGGGTCAAATGAGTATTAGTAGAGATCCTGATTATCCACAGACACGCTAAACCACGGTGACCCGGTAAGCACTGACACGGCGGTTACTCTGACATGGCCTACTTAGTCTTTCTCTCACCATCGCTCTGCATTCTGGCCTATATGATGCTTTTTGCAATTCCTTTTCTATTTTGCTCTTTTTTAGTTACCTACAAAACTCATGAGAATTGATTATCTATTTACTCATTTAACACGTTGACTGCCAAGGTAAAAGTGCGTTTTCGTTCTGCACAAAAAACAGACTTCACTACAGGACGCAAAAGCCAAGAAAATAAACTAGGACAAATATTTTTGACGGTTACTTAAATGAAAATCATGTGTCAATATATTATGTTGATGCAGCATAGTAAAAAAAATATGTGTCAACATATATTGTTGACATGGCAATCACCGTGTTAATCACAAAACTTCTAGGTTTACCTCTTCTTCCATACTCAAAATTATACCTCAAAAGTCACTGATGTTATCCTCTTTATTGATAAGATCAATAAATTTAATTGATAAACTCAAACTCGATCATTCCATAATAGTGTTTCCATTCCATTCAAGTCAATGTCAGTTATGCATGATTCCCAATACATTAATGGAGAAGACTTTTGAAAATTCCTACACCAAAATATTCAACGTAATTACAGAAGAAAAGAACTTAAGGCAACAATAGCTTTTTATATTAACTAGATCAACAAGCGTATTATGCTATACTCTTCTATTAATATTCATGTTGAATTTGATCATAATTAAAAGTAATTAGGAGAACTTATTGCTGAGCACATCCCAGTCCAATAAATGCATGGCCACAAATTGAAAGTAGCGTACTTGAAGGAAGGTGCAAGTTGGTCAATGTTTATATTATTTGCTTGTTACAGCAAAGTGTTTGTCAAAACAAAGTGGTCAAGAAATGCTCTAGACAAGTAGCTATCACGTGATGGAAAAAGTTCAAAGTTCAAATAAAAAACCATAAGATAACCACTTCCTTCATTTTTTGGAGGTGAATTCTCCGAAGTTTAAAACTTGATGACGAATGCTAGGGCAATGCAAATGCCCGGCTTCAACCTTGAATCAACATAGAAGCCTGCTAGTATGCTATTATACATTCATAATTGAAAGGCCATAACATCTATCAATGTAGTTTAGGTAGAAAATCAAATTAAGTTCTCTTATTGACATCAATGAAAAGTTAAATTACCAAATTATAAAGTCAAAATTAAGTCTCATTTCCAGACGAACATTTTTCAACATGATTTTTCAATTCATTAACAAGTCGTACATCAAATCACTGAGATATAATTGACTGCAAATCAAACAGCATGAAAATAGTTTTCCTGGTCTTAGTGATCACAATAGGATACGCAAGTTCCTGTAAAATAAGTAAATTACAATTCAAATAACATGGAACGTCCTCTGAAGTTTACAACTTACAATTCTTCTTTTACAATATAATGTACAACACTACGATATTTTTATCAATACAATATCAGAAGATGGAACTCTTCGATATTGACGATTTTATGTGGCTTAGTATAATATTGCATGTGCAATGTTGTGAATTTTATTGTAAATTTAAATGAAGTTTAGTATTTGATGAAATACTTATGCACTTCAACAAATATCTTAAGAATAAAATAATCGAACAACGACAAATAATCATGCTACGGTCAGCGCCAGTATGTTGCACCTAATAAAAAAAGGGCCTTACCATGGGCGATGGCAATCCAATTTAGGTTAAATAAAATGCAAAGACTTCTAAAACGTTTAAATTGCTGACAAATGTTTATTGAATTATAGTCTTAATATCGGTTTGACCAAATTTACTTTGAAATCAATTAAATGACTTTGACGTCAACATCCATGTAGTTACAGAAATGTTACCGAATCATAAATTTTAAACAATACATTTCCCATTTTCAATTATGAATGGAAAATGAGTGACATGAGTTTAATCGTAATCTTATATTCAGTTGAAAAACTATTATCAATTATTCTTCTGTACTGAAAATGTCTTTTAATTCAAATAATACACGAAATTTCGTAATTGCAGAAGAGCGACGCCATGATTGATGTACGCTCTACAGACATGGCTGCTTCGCATTCCTTAAGAAGATAAATGCCGTGAAAATCAATGAATTGATTTGTTTTTCAAGGCTTTTACAGATCACCGTAAACTCTCTAACGAATGGGCGTTTCCAAAGAGGAAATTCTCTTATTACGCCTCTAATAACATTTTGTACAACAAATGGAATTTTTGGAATTCCATTATTTTAAATCGTTTGCATTTGGATTAGAATCCTTTATTTCATTGCATTTTATATACAAACTACGTAAATAACCGAACATCACAAATTTTTAATCGTATCTCAATGTAGCATATATCTAATACATTCTTTCTGATTTAAATTTTACGATCTGAACTTGAATCCACATCAAATCGTAATTATCAAATCCGTTCTGATAGTAATGGGAAATCGGAGACATATATATATATATATATATATATATATATATAAAAGGTCAAGCGAATACAATCCCAGTATTATTGATTAAAGACGTTAAAGAGGTTTAAACGCGTAGAAATATACAGGAATGGTTAGCCTACAATATTCTAATCCCTCAAAATTCCCTTCTTTGTTTGCGTAGATGTCGATGATTTCATATTGGTTAGCATAAACGATTTTTTGATCGGAGGGTGTATTCGGGTGCATTGCTTAAAAAGTATTCTCGCAAAGGCTACCCAATTATTTAATAAAACCAGGATTTAAAGTCTAATGGGAAATAATGGAATAAAATTAAATGGAGTAAGTGAAAGTTTGAGATATAATAACGGTTTCGAAAACATAAATTCGT
>CABFPE010000295.1:716290-731323 GCA_900660155.1 Hofstenia miamia
AACCGACATCAGAGCCATATATAACTTTCAATTGATTGCCATTCTCGATGGTTAGATCCACTAAGAGAGGACGATGTGAGAGCTCTGAAAATCGTTTGAACTGCATAAATTTGAGATAAGGCTTAGGCGCCCAGGCGAAAACTTCAACACTGTCNTAAGAGCGGAAGAAAATTAATTGGGTAGACAATTATGAGCCTTTAATTGCTAAGAGATTATTGATGGATGCATGTCCCATCAATTCAAAATTGATTGATTGTTACAAAATTGCATCAATTATAGTAATTGGCCATTAAAGTTAAATTTAAGTGCATTCACGCTTCATTAATAGCACACTAAGTCGCAGCTACGAATATAACTTCCTATTAAAATGTAAAACATGCACAACGGTCAACTAAAATTTAACCAAAAAAAGCTTATTTTTCCAATAGAATAAATTAGCCTAAACGAAACCCACTATTTTTAACATACTATTTCATATATAATATAATATATATATAACATATATATATATATATATATGTATATATAATATACAGGGTGTAAATATAGTCCCCTAATTTTTTAAATTCAAAATTTTATCACCAGCAAAGTACAATGGCACAACAAAATTTTAAACATAATTTAAAAGTCTCGAACTAAAGTTTTTATCCTTCAACTTGCATTGCGTCAATCAATAATTATAATTGATTACAAGTCGAAGCATTTGTACATTTACTCAAAGCATTGGTACATTGAAAATGTGTTGCAAGATGATCGCATGCAGTATAAGGAACATTACATGTTCTTTTAAAGTTTGAATTTACAAAGTCCGAATAACTATTATTAATTGATTTTTATATTACATGTACATAATAGATTTCATTTTAGATCGTATTAACCTTTTGCTTTGAGTTGGAAACAGAGTCATAAGCAAGGATGGCGGAATGTTTGGTAAATTAAGACGTCTCAGATACCAATTAACCTGCAACTATATTATATTTTTAGAAATATTTTTTTTCAGAAAATAATAATTAGGTGTAACCCTATCAACTTGAAGGGAGCATTTCCTCTCCTTACTATGCTTTTGATTATTACTCAAAACGATGTGGAGCTTTCTTATTGATTAATTTTCCTGATTTTCATTGGGGATCATGACCCTCAAATAACAGGACTAAAAATTTTCTAAATATCGGCTAATTTTATGCATGATTTTGTTTTTCAACCAGAAGTCTTGAGAATAATGCAAAAACTTACTATTATAGCTAGTGTAATAAGGGCGTCTGCATGCATCCCAAGTGGCGTATTAAGGCTGAATCGTCCTAAAAAGCAGTAGTTAGTCATGCGGAAATTCGAAACCTGGTACTAAACCCAGAGTATAAGAAGGCGTATCAATGTGTACTTTGTTAAGCAAAAAACCCCAAATTTTGAGATGACATGCCATCAATGAAAAATAATTGTATTTCTGAGCATTCAATACTGATAGAGTTTCGTATTAAAACCATAATTCTATTCAAAGTGAAATAATTAGGGGGAGACGAAACAATCCCAGATAAAAAAGGATTAAGATTACACTACAGCGGTACCCTCAAAGTACATAAAATTAAAATAGTTAATAAAGAACTAAGCAAAATCTAATTATTTAAATATTAGGATTGAGGGGGGGGGGCTAATCCCCTTCGAAAAAAGTTGAAGGTACCTGACCCTCCCCCCACTGCACTGTTGAAAAAATTCCACAAGAGTAGTGGAGAAAACTTAATAGTGCTTTCTAGTGTGAAGTATGCCATGACAAGAGGTAAAACAAAACCTATAATTATACTTCCACTTGAACAAACAACTTCTGCCGACACGACACACTTAGAATTCTCTATAAATCAAGAAAATATTAATCATTTCATTCTGGCATTTCAGAAGCGTAATCCCAAAACCGAACTTAAATTTGGAACAATTGATAAAAAATGAGTGCACTGATAAATGGGTGATTGTTATCGCATGAACATGTGAGTGTATTTATCAATGACTCAATTTATACTGTAAGAATTTATCGAAACATTATGAAGAAAGAACTGTGTCGTATCATAAGGAGAGCTTTGTAGCGTCAAAAATTCAGTCCAATCTTCTGCATTAATGGGCTAAAGTAGCATTAGCCTAGTTTCTAGTTTAGTAGCTAGACAAAATGAATTCTTTAAAATTGCTCAATAATAAATGGCCAAAGAGTCTCATTGGCGGCTGTTAATTATGCACATTGGTAATTAAGAAGAAAGATATCAAAATTAATTGTAATATAAGTCTGCAACCTCTACATAAACAGTTAAAAAATTAATTTTAATTGATGGAAATGAGAGTCGCATTCTATTAATATAAACAAAGAGCAAAACTTGATATTCTGATGAATTTTCAAACTAACTTTGATATCGAATCAAACATTTTCAAAGTAAATTAGGGCATGCCTACCATTTATGTATATGGTTGTATTCACTTGAATTAACCATTTACATGCGGACCTAAGACAACATAGTTGAATTTTCAATATAAGTTACGAAATGATCAAATTAAGTCTGAGAATCTCTAATATGATTATTATTTAAAAGTTCATGGTGTCTTTTCCGACAATGTTTCACAAGTGGAACGTTGGCGTGTGCGGTTATACAAAACTACATCATTTTAATTTTTTACGGAATTTTATTGATAACAAATATGAATATTCACCACCAAAAATGAATTTGAATGTAAAGATGCAGTATTAGTGATTCTATAAGCTCACATGAAGAGTATAAAATGTTTTCACGCAAAAATTATTCTATAAAAACACCAAAAATTTCTAAAATGCAAATTGGTCATTTCATATGAAACAAATCGAAGCAAGCTTCATGAAGACGTTTGTCACACTTCACACACTTCTTTTTCGTATTTTTCTGGCAAAAATTACATCTACCTTGAGATGATGATGTAATATAATGATGAGAGCCATCATATCGAATGGAACTGGTGACTGGGGCCGTGGGGCCTCCTAATCGTCTGCGTTGTATATTTGATTTGAGCAAGGCCATAACCAACTGCCGTCTGAAATCCAGATGTGTAGTAGAATGGTCATTTGTTGAGTATTGATGAAGCCGCCAGCTTGCCACGACTGCTACATTTAAAGCATTACTGAAAAGATTCCAATACCACTTCTTTGTTCTAAGCGTTGGACGGTAGGACCCTAAAAGACGATCCATAACATCCACTCCACCCATGAATTGATTGTATGATCGAATCAATCTTGGCTGCTGCACGTCTCTCCTTCTTTTCTCTTTCGAACTCCATCGTTTCGCATTGTTAGTAGGAGTGGCAATTTCAAAGTTACTTGCAATATTGACAATCGCATTATCCTTCCATTGGCATACAAACACTGTACCGTCACAACGAAAATCAAAATCGCCTTTCTCCTTTTTCTTCATCATCTGTTTACTAAGCGGACATCTATTCATGCGATTCTCCCTTACGGTGCCCGTAGCTCTGATGCCCTTGGATGCTAAATCTGAGAGTAACTTGTGGCTTGTAAAAAAATTGTCAAAATACACTGCATGTTGTTGTGCGGTATCCAGAACGCCCAATAATTCACTAACCACACGCGAACCCAACGGTTCTGAGGATCTCTCGGAACTTCCGCTGTATAGGATAAGTCGGAAAGGATATCCGTTTGTACTGCACATTGACCATATCTTATATCCGAAGCGTATCGGTTTCCCTTTTATGAACATTCTTCCAGAATGGTGTCCATAATAAGGTACCATAGACTCGTCAATGCTTAAATGTTCTACAAAAATTCCAAATTGAATAAGTTGTTGGTTCAGATGATCATAGAGAGGTCTGATCTTCGAATACTTGTCTCCTTGCATTAGACGATTATTGTCCACGAAATGTATGTTGCCCTTTATTTTTCTAAAGCGATCTCTGGACATGACTTGACTGACAATATCACAACGTAAGTCTGGTGAAGTTGACCAATAAGCATCTTCAAACGGCAAAATATGGTATCCACTTAAGAGCAATATTCCCAAAAAGCGCAAGAGTTCTTCTTGAGTTGTGTTCAGTCCTTTTTGACCTTTTTGAAGTGCATATTCATTGGAAAATTGGGCCACTTCCTGTAAAAATTTCTCTGTGAAAAAAAGTAGAAAATATTCCAAAGGGGTTTTGTTTATCAATTCAGGGTGAGTATCAGCAAGAGTAGGTGGACTGGAGGAGTCAATCACTGCATCAAATATTTCTCTTTTTCTCCAGCGCGATTGAAGTGGCTCTTCAGAAACTTCGACATTTTCTTCTGTTTCATTTATTTCATAGTGTATTTCGACGGGTCCAGGAACATCGTCAGGATTAACTTCGCCCAGAAATCCATCATCAATATGCTCTTCGTCAGTTAATTCTTCATCACCGGTGGTAGGAGGTAAAATGCACAATTCAGTTGGTTCTTCGTCGTCGGAAGAGCACTCGACAATTCTTGTCACGGCCTCATTCAATGTCAGAAATCGACGTCTATGCATTTCTGCAGAATGCTGTGTGACTAATTCCATCGTCTGCGCAAGTGTATTATATTCTTTCATCAAATCTGTAATCACGTGATGCTGTGTGACTAATTCCGTCGTCTGCGACAGTGTATTATATTCTTTCATCAAATCTGTAATCACGTGGTGACCAGCAGCGGGTAGCCCGATTCATATGTTAGTGGCCCGCGTTTAAAATTTTCAACGTATTCAAAACATGTAGATTTCACACACTGGTGACGCCAACGTTCCACAAGTGGAACATATGTACTAATTCATTTGCTGAGGCAATAAAAACAGTAATTAGGGTATGATTATTCAGTCATTACTTCGTTTGGAGTTTCTGCTCTTCACATGCCTCGATTCATTCATTGTTGTATAGTTTACATACCCTAAAATTTAAGTTGTGTGTATCAATACACACAACTCATTATTTTTTGAAATTTTCGAATTTCAAATTAACTAAAAAAATATTTCCATCACTTCATTATCATATCAACCATAAAAATGCAATATATGGATCTCATATGACCCAAAAGTTTATTCACAACTGATATGGGGAGTGATAATGTATAGAGAAAACCTAATTTTAAAAGTGTTCCACAAGTGGAACGTTGGCGTGTAAACGGTTAAATATAGAATTTAACATAATATTTCTTGTAGATGCTGTAAATTGTCTGTGTTTGTGTTCAGATGATTGTCTCCTAAAAATTGCATTAAGTCTATATCAATTGAGAAAACCATGAATTTTTAAAACAATTTTGGAGTATGCAGCTGATATCTGGGATCGATATATGCAAAAACACGTTGCACAGTAGGACTGAGTTCAAAGACAAGCAATTAGGTATACTTGTAGTATCAGAGGACGAACAGAAAGCGTTTCCATCAAAAGAAAAGACTTAAACTTACCAACATTAAAAGACCGCAGAAAAATATCTCGTTGTAAACTGATATAGGCTATATTGATGTGCACTCATCTCTTGCTCAAAACTTTAAGAAATTAAATCTCTGCGATTATTCTAATACCACCAGATCTGTATCAGAAAATTTACCATTATCACAATTTGCGATTCATAATTTTCTGTTCATAGTTTTATTTACAAAACCTCACGAGATCTGCGTTCAACAAACTATGAAAATTAGGCGATATTGATGGCCTTCACTTCTCCAAAAATAGGGTGTAAGTGTTGCAAAAAGAATAAAAACTAGAATTGCTTAGCAAAGTTTGATTTCCGTGAATTAAAAATTTTTAGAAAAGATCTATACTAATGATAACCCAGTGCAATTTTTATAGCTTTAAAAAATACTTTTAGTTATTTCTATTACATTGTTAAATAGACAATAGCTAAGAAAACTAACTTGAAATGTCAAATACCGATATAATTTGCAACGTTGATTAAACCTTACACCGGAATACAAGAACTAAACTTTTTCTTGAAAATAAAATCACTAGAAGCATAAAAAATAGAGGTGTGCAGGACCAGTTATATTTGGTCCTGTTCCATGTTTTGTCGTGGTATTCATTGGCGTCTATAATTTGACTATCACATTTACAGTTAGAAAATATTTAATTACAACTATAATAAAACGAAATGTAACAAGATTATACAAATTGCATTATTCTTAAGCAAAAGGAATGCCTAATGTTTAAAATACTAGTGTGAGATCTTCATTATATGCACGTATAGATATCTGGTCCCGAAACATTTAGTCCGGGTCCCGTCTCGTATCTCGGCCCGAAGCATGAGTTTTGGTCCCGGTACCTGATCCCAGTCTGTTGGGTACCGGTTCTGTACACCTCTAATCAAAAAGCAACCTCAAAAATATATTTGTTTCTTTAAAATAAAACGATAATCCAAGAACAACTAATTTTTAAGCTTGGCCACTCTATATGGTTGGGTTTTGCAATCAAATAAAAACTAGAGCAAAAATTGATATAAAATATTATCAACTCTCTGATTATTATTCATGTGCATTAAATATTTGACGAAGCAACCTTCCACTTTAATGCAAAAAGTTTAAAATTCCTCATAAACCCGGTACTCTAATATTTGAGATAATACTAGCAACTCATTAGTTAGTAATCAATTTGAAGATTTGAAAAACTCTCACTCTCACAAGGACGGTTTCCCACCTTCCTTGACACTAGAATTGAAAATCGATTCTACAATTACATCAAAGCTTTGCGAAAAAACTTTGATCAAACAACAAGTCTAAGATGTTAATTATTTGCTACAAAGCCTGAAATGGATTATTTGATGGTAAAACAATTATATAATTCTCTTAAATAAAAAATTTCATTTCATTGATCATTTGCAATGATTTCGATAAAACATAGGAACCATCGTTTTTGACATGTATAAAGATCCTATATAATTGAATAATAATTTTGCTAAATTAACAAGTTATTAAAAATAGGTTTTTCAAACACTCCTCTCTAAATTCAAGAAAAAGGGAATCTTGTACACATTTATTTGGTATTGTATTTCCCGACCATATTATTAGATTTAGATTCTAAGTTGGAATTCCGCTGTCATTCTACCCGTAGGAGTAAATGCTACTAAATCGTCTCATTAGCATTCGGAAATGTGATAGATTGTCAAGAAATTGTTCGTCAAATTTTAGCGCGTTGGAGAGTGGAAATAGCGGATATTATGTGAGTATATGTAATTGTGTATAAATTAAATGTCATTAAACAAATATCTTACAAAACAATAGAAATTTAATGAACACGTTTCCTTGGGGATTTCACTTCATTCCCTAATTTTGACATCATTTGCTTATTTAGAAGCAACGTCAATAATTTCAGGAAAACTTAATACCATATACTTATTAACAGAACAATGTCAGGTAATATAGTAGAAGTAATTCTTAGCAGTAACGAGACTATCACAGAGGTAGGATTTGTATGACCTAGTGGACCTATATTTATTATACACACTTAAAATTATGACAGGGATTAAATTGCTTTGCCAAACTAATTTGCGTTCAATTCTATTGGTTTTCCAAAAAAATTCAAAGGTTACTTCAGCCCCAATAGGACTCAACCCAATCCGACCAGACCCGGCCAGGCCTGGTTCAGTATATCCACAATTTTTTTGAGACTAGTAATTACCTTTGAAGTATACTAGCACCTCTTAGTAACAATTTTTCCTTAATAATTTCTTTTCTTTGTTACAATTATTCAACCAGTTTTCGATCTTCAATACCGCAAATGGTAGATTTGGCCAGTGCCCATCTCTGTGCATACACATTGAAGATAAGTGAAGAGCATATGAGTCATTTTAATTCCTCCAGGAAAATTAGCTTACCAACCATTGCATGTAAAAATAAAACTTATTTCAATATTTGGTTTTTACTAGAATATCCTTGCAACAATTCGAGGATGGCATGTCGAAATATTTTTATTTTGAGTGTTTAGCGTAAAACTACTGTATTAGACACCTAGTTTTCTGTGCCAAAGCCACTCGGAAAGCGTTGAACGACGTATCAGGTAAACAGGCAAGTCGACGCAGCAACTTTCAAAAATCAAATTTTTATAAAGGCATAAGAGTTGCGTAAATGTATCATATCTGTTAATCATAGCTCTCATCCAGAGAAACTTGCACGCTAAAAGTCAGTGACACGTAGGAATTAGAATAAACAATTGTATCCTTAAGAGCAATTTTCTCCATTTTAGAAAATACTGACTTGCCTGGATCTTGCATGCCACCTTGCATTAAAACTACATAATGTGGTTGTAAATTTGTTGCTTTAACGCCTCACAGTAAGCAGCACCATTTTTGAAATGAAAATTAATATGTATACCCGTTGGAACCGGTCGGAAGTTTTAATATTTAAATAACTTCCTCTAAGCCAAACATAATTACTCTCTATTAGAATGAGGAAGTTTTCAACTTACATTTGCGTTTGAATGTGCTTGCAACCGAAAATCTTTCAAATATATGTTGATTTTCCTTTTCAATATTAGAAAGTTGATGAAACCATTCCAAGGAAATAAATTTAAGTAGTATTCCAATTGAAGAAATTGTAGCCTGCTGATAAAATTTTTTGAAATTTAGCTTTTCATAGGATTTTGTTACAAACTATAAGCAAAATATTCACTTCTTATCGGATAAAACAAGAAATATTTTTTCAATTTTGGCCGGTAAACGGTCGGTAATTTTGGGGCCTTTATTGAAATTTCCGAGCAGGCCGGTAAATTGCCGGTCTCGGCAGGCAGCCGGTTCCATCTCAGATGGATGTCTCAGTGCGCGCCTAAAAACATTTCATTGCAAAGCAGGACTTTATTTATCATAAAGTCAGACTCAAACAAAAGATTCATTCATATTTCTGTTACAAGGCAGTAAAGAAGTGATTAGCAGTGAGTCATTTATCTTGAAATGTGTCTGTAAAAGTTTAACCAAACTGTTTCCTTGTATGAAAACGATCACTTTTCTGAGAATTATATAATCTTCTATAGCAATAGGTTACTTATTTGATTTTTAAAACACACCGAAAATCACAAAAAAGAAAATAAAACATCACTTTTTGATAGATTCAGCGCTCAAAATACCAGCTTTTACCAAATTTATTTCCAAGTGATGATTATAATCGAATTTCATTAAATTAAAAATTATTATCAGAAAAAATCACTTTTAATAAACAACAGTCTAGAACTATAGAAAAATAAGCGAATAATAGAGAGACAAAAACTAAAAGTTCGCAACGAGTTTTTATTAATATTTGGTCATATATTAGAGTAGCATCTGTTGTAATATGTTCTGTGCAAATACAAAACAGTAATTTTTATTAGGGTAGAACATCTGAGCGTAAATTTGACAGAAATGAGAAACTCGTTTAAACAAAGAATTAATGTCGTAAAAGCAAACGTAAATAATCGAAACCTCTTGCTATTGGTCGCTTATACAGAAAAATAATTTTCAAATTTTGTATTGTTTCTAAACAATGGCAATAATAATTATAATCATGGGTCGAATTGCAATTGGATTAAGTGAAATAAGTCCATCTGTTTCTAAATTAAAGAGAAATATATACAGAAAGTACGGCAACTAGTTTCTATTGAAATATAATTATCTGCAATCTGCAATTCTATAGAAAGTAGTCATTTATTCCTAAACTCTATTGTCATAGACTTTAATCAAGGCCTTGCTTCAATGTAAAACCATTCTGCCTAAAAAGAATGATAGTTGCATACAAGTTTATCATCAAAAATTCGTAAAAATATTTCATACATTGGAGGAATAATTACTCAAAAATTAATTAATTGTTGCTATACACACATTTTCATATCAAAATTGATACTTTGTGTTGAGTAAATTAATGGCACCTGAAATGAAAGTGGATTAAAGCAACGCTGGTCGGCACTAGGGTTCTGCGGGACAGCTTAGTCCCGTGGAACTGCGACCTGGGATCAAGAAACTCAATGAGACTGGGAATAAAAATGAAGGATCTGGGACCATCGATTTTAGAATATTACTAATAATTTTTGCTAATTTTGGTAAAACTAGAAGTTATGGTGTGGGACCAAAAAATTTCGTAAGATTGGAGGCAACCGGGACTGGGATGGAATCCAATAGAACCAAATGGGACTATGGTCATGAAAATCCTGATCCCATAGAACCCTACATGACACGAATGCCAACGATATTTGAAAGCCCTAATATCAGTTTACTATCCGAAACAAACTTTGTAGAAAATGCAGACACCGTGTCATGTAATCTAAATGAAGAAAAAGCAAGCCGGCCAATCCAGCCTAATATAAAACTTTCAATTTTCTGAATGTGAATTTTTCGCGGTACTAAGTTATGAACTTAGACTTATGAATAACCATGCTAAGATGAATAAAGGTTTGCAAAGATCACAAATGAGATGACGATACGAAAAACAATGCGTTCATCCGCCCAAACCTGTTTATATCCGGCAGATATGAGCATGCACTTCCGATATATTTCTCATAAACATATATTTACATACTTAAATATGGGAGCCATTAATGAGTTGAAACTATTACGTTCCGAAGTCAAACATCAACTGAGCTGTAGCAACAAGATAAATCTCCTTAAGGCCACGGTTGGACTAGTGATTGGTTCAAAAGTGATCTATCACATTTGAAAGTATTGCACGTCTAACCACCCGAGATAATTAGCGATGTGACGATCACAAGGAAATCGAACGAGCACGATTTCTTAGTGATCGTTTGCTAATTATCTCGGGTGGTTAGACGTCAATTCTTTCAAATGTGAAAGATCATTTTTGAACCAATCACTAGTCTAACCGTGGCATTAGCGAGGCTACTAATATATAGTTTTTCGGAGTTTTCACCTCACACGTTCCTTTGTACAATATTTTTAAATATAAACCGGTAGCCATTTGTTTTTCCTTTACAGAAATCAGAAAACTTATAAGAATTGTTAATGAAAGACGAACATTTTCTACGAATGTGATACCAATTCATTCAAAAAATCAAATATAACGTGGATATTTTGGGAGTGATATATATTTCGAAATAAATTGACGTTATATGCACTCAAATAGGGTTTTCATAGAATTAGTAAATTTTAAGAAACCTTGAGCAATTTTAATTTGATTTCTTTCATCTGCCATTTTCTGATATTAAGTTCTCTATCATCGACATGACTTCACGTGTAAATCGGCAAAATTCTTAGTCAATATCTTGAAATGTACGACTTATCGACTGTCTTACAGAAAATTTGTAAACTTTGATTAAATAGAAGCTATTGGATTTTGAGCAGCATTTTGCAAAACGATTATTTTCGTTTTAAAGGAATTTTAAGCTAATTCAATAGCAACCGATTAGAAATTACAGAAATCATTTGAAATTTTTCTTGAAAATGATTAATTAATAGAGCTGCAGGACTAATTTTATTTTCGTAATAATATTATAGATATCTTTCTGAAAAAAATTGCCTTGGGGATTTCATATATAAATATATTTTTCATGGTTTATAATTTACACTAATTTGGTTACATAAAAATATTTGCTTGCCTAACTTTTACATGCAGGAGCTGTCACTGATAAAAAAATATATTCTCTATTCAAGGAGTTGCTTTAAAAAGGAGCAATTAGATCTTTTGGCGTTGCTGCAGACTCTACGAGGTGTAACCAGTAGTATTCCTTCTAACTCTGGCATGAAACTTCGAAGAACAAAAGAGGCGAATTCAATCACTGAAAAGAAAATCCATACTGCCTCCAATTTAGGCTCATATAGTAAAATTGCTAAGAACTTCTGCACAAATAGATCTGTTACATATGGCATTTAGAAAAACTCTGACACTGGTATTGATAAAATTATGACAACTGTACTAAAACCAACATTGCACTGAAATTTCTACATTATTAGACTTAGTAGTTGTACAACTGTTAAAGAATTACAAGATTATGTTAATTCCATGGGCTCTATCCTTATCTACTCGTGATGTGCCTAATACTGAAAGCACTAAATTTGCGTCATTCCACTGTATATTTGATGAAGACTATGAACTTTCTGTCAGAGACCCTGATTTTTGACCTCATGATACTCATATTAGCCAATATTACTTAAACGCTAATGCTCGCGAATAAACTAGACGTTTAAATCCTGTTTGACTGCACCAGGTACCATTCAATGCTATAGTATTTAATCCGTGGTCAATTCAAAATAAATTTGTCAACGTCAAAAAATTAATCATTGAGAAAAATGCTTCAATATGTATGTATTTCAATTATAAAATACAAGCTGAATATTGCTCATTTACGTTCTGTATTTATTAAGCTTGTAGGTTAAAAATGATGCGAAATGTAGAGCTCATGATAATATCACTTCATAATTGTCATAATTGCAACTGATAAACTTTGTTAAATAGCATTATTATAAACTAATCGTAAATAATTTCAACGTGTATTATGACCGCAATTGTGTTAGTGGNTTTTAACATCAACAACAAACTAACAAACAACATGCGTATTTTCGAGAATATATTTAATTTCTATGAAACCCGTAGCTTTGTTCAAATATTCATAAAAATCTTGACTAAACATAACATTTGTGGTGTTTTAACATCAACAACAAACTAACAAACAACATGCGTATTTTCGAGAATATATTTAATTTCTATGAAACCCGTAGCTTTGTTCAAATATTCATAAAAATCTTGACTAAACATAACATTTGTGGTGTTTTAACATCAACAACAAACTAACAAACAACATGCGTATTTTCGAGAATATATTTAATTTCTATGAAACCCGTAGCTTTGTTCAAATATTCATAAAAATCTTGACTAAACATAACATTTGTGGTGTTTTAACATCAACAACAAACTAACAAACAACATGCGTATTTTCGAGAATATATTTAATTTCTATGAAACCCGTAGCTTTGTTCAAATATTCATAAAAATCTTGACTAAACATAACATTTGTGGTGTTTTAACATCAACAACAAACTAACAAACAACATGCGTATTTTCGAGAATATATTTAATTTCTATGAAACCCGTAGCTTTGTTCAAATATTCATAAAAATCTTGACTAAACATAACATTTGTGGTGTTTTAACATCAACAACAAACTAACAAACAACATGCGTATTTTCGAGAATATATTTAATTTCTATGAAACCCGTAGCTTTGTTCAAATATTCATAAAAATCTTGACTAAACATAACATTTGTGGTGTTTTAACATCAACAACAAACTAACAAACAACATGCGTATTTTCGAGAATATATTTAATTTCTATGAAACCCGTAGCTTTGTTCAAATATTCATAAAAATCTTGACTAAACATAACATTTGTGGTGTTTTAACATCAACAACAAACTAACAAACAACATGCGTATTTTCGAGAATATATTTAATTTCTATGAAACCCGTAGCTTTGTTCAAATATTCATAAAAATCTTGACTAAACATAACATTTGTGGTGTTTTAACATCAACAACAAACTAACAAACAACATGCGTATTTTCGAGAATATATTTAATTTCTATGAAACCCGTAGCTTTGTTCAAATATTCATAAAAATCTTGACTAAACATAACATTTGTGGTGTTTTAACATCAACAACAAACTAACAAACAACATGCGTATTTTCGAGAATATATTTAATTTCTATGAAACCCGTAGCTTTGTTCAAATATTCATAAAAATCTTGACTAAACATAACATTTGTGGTGTTTTAACATCAACAACAAACTAACAAACAACATGCGTATTTTCGAGAATATATTTAATTTCTATGAAACCCGTAGCTTTGTTCAAATATTCATAAAAATCTTGACTAAACATAACATTTGTGGTGTTTTAACATCAACAACAAACTAACAAACAACATGCGTATTTTCGAGAATATATTTAATTTCTATGAAACCCGTAGCTTTGTTCAAATATTCATAAAAATCTTGACTAAACATAACATTTGTGGTGTTTTAACATCAACAACAAACTAACAAACAACATGCGTATTTTCGAGAATATATTTAATTTCTATGAAACCCGTAGCTTTGTTCAAATATTCATAAAAATCTTGACTAAACATAACATTTGTGGTGTTTTAACATCAACAACAAACTAACAAACAACATGCGTATTTTCGAGAATATATTTAATTTCTATGAAACCCGTAGCTTTGTTCAAATATTCATAAAAATCTTGACTAAACATAACATTTGTGGTGTTTTAACATCAACAACAAACTAACAAACAACATGCGTATTTTCGAGAATATATTTAATTTCTATGAAACCCGTAGCTTTGTTCAAATATTCATAAAAATCTTGACTAAACATAACATTTGTGGTGTTTTAACATCAACAACAAACTAACAAACAACATGCGTATTTTCGAGAATATATTTAATTTCTATGAAACCCGTAGCTTTGTTCAAATATTCATAAAAATCTTGACTAAACATAACATTTGTGGTGTTTTAACATCAACAACAAACTAACAAACAACATGCGTATTTTCGAGAATATATTTAATTTCTATGAAACCCGTAGCTTTGTTCAAATATTCATAAAAATCTTGACTAAACATAAAATTGCATATAACAAACTTTAACTATCAGATTAATTTGGTAATCGATCCAAATGCTCAATCTATAATATCCCTTCAGTTGGGAAGTATAGACAGCATGTAAATATGGAGGTAGGAGTTACAGGACACATCTACTTAATGTCAGCAGTGTTTGCATTATATTTTAATCAAATACAAATGACGAAGGCTACCGAATATTCATCTTGTATTTTTTAAACATATACATTGTCCTCGTTCTAAATTTAGTTCATTGATATAAATATAGAATAAGTATCCAATAGCGAATACGATTAATGACACAATTGAATGCTATTTTTAAATTTAAATAATGGGCGATATTTGGTTTAATCCTAGATTGTAGGGGCAAAAAAACTAGCGCTTGTAATGAAAAAGTTTAATGACATTTTTGTATCAAAATGCCTAAATGTATGAAAAATATACTAAATGTCTACGCGTTTAGGTGGAAGGGAGGGAGGGAGGGAGGGGGGGGGGA
>CABFPE010000295.1:738042-772921 GCA_900660155.1 Hofstenia miamia
TATATATATATATATATGTATAGCAATTTCATATGAAGTGTTATCATCGATGAATGTAGCTAAAACTATCATCGAGTCAGGCTAAAATAGCCTAAAATTGTTATTAATAATCAACGAAGGATTGGAATTATGATAGCCTATATAACAATATACTCATTACACATAAAAACTTGGGAAATTATGTAGTATGCAGAACATAATTATATATAATTATATAATTATTGCTCGATAATATAATCATATATAATTGTATATAATTGTATCTTAACCGTTTGAGATATTGGGTTTATATTCAGAAAAAGCAGGTATGTAATGCATACCTATATGCACTAAGCTGGCTAAAATTTCAACAGCAAGTTTGAGTATGTCAAAATTTTATACCATCATTAACTTATATTATTAAAGAAATAATTTGAGTTCAATTTTTTCCACTAAAAATTTAAAAAAATAAAATAATTATATGATAAAATATGAAAAAATAATGTAAAAATATAAAAAAAAATATTGTAAGATAAAATATAACTATTTTAGAAAAATATTATATATAGCTATAGATAAAGAAAATTTCCAACTTTAGTGACATTGATGGTAGAATTGGAATTCAGCACAGGTAATTTCAATGTTTAAACCTTAGGCAAAACCCCAGCGGCTATAAAGCTTAGAATAATGGGGTAAAATTCAGATATATTCAATTAAATCTCGTTAATCCTAAAAAATATTTGCATGTAAATGTACCAACAAGTTCTCCCACAGGTTTTTATAAGAGTCCCAAAATTCCTGATTTTAGTGAGATTTAAAAGCTTAGATTTGCTTTAAACAATGAGTTGTTGTGCCTAAGAAAAATTCTTTAATTTATAACTGTTTGTACAATCACATTTGAAATTAATACACACAACACTGCGATGTTAATTACTGAAATATTCAAATATAATATCATAAAAATAACACAAGTATGCATAATAGTAAAACAGTCTATAATTTAAAAAATTTACAATAAGCAAATAGGAAATAAGGCAATATACAAATTGTTCATTATTTTTTAGGTGAAATCGGCCATAGCACATTTTAAATAAGAAAAGTGATTTTTTTCATATTATTCAGTAAAAATATTGTTATAGCTACTAAATGATAATTCGTTTTGTCTAAGATTTGGTGGGTTACACAGCATTGCAACCCAAGGATGGAAACAGTAGATTGAAACTTGATATTTAAGGATCCCTAAACAAGTTCTCTGTTGTAGAATTAGTACAATAAATTAAAGTTTGGGATCTTTCATGCGCTACATTTAGAATTTTTGCTTGCACATCCCAACACCCGTTTCTCAAGATGGGAGGGATGAACGTCTTTAGGATTAATTGATAGAGACAGAAACGGAAATTAGCATTCAAACCAAAAATAATAGCAACTTGTATAAAGTGGATCTCTGGCTACTAATTTTTCAGCGGGAGCTCCGACATTGCATTGCATGGTTACATTTCGATATCCTTCAAAATGTATCCAAAGAATTGCAAGCACCCTTGGAAAATCAAGTTTAAACAAATGTAGAATAAAATAATTTTTAATGCGCAGACCTTGAGACATACCAACAATTTAATATAAATACAGTGATTTGAAGGTAGTAACGGTATATTCAAGAGCACGCAATCCTAGAGAAATATAAATTTTAATCGTGAAAATTCAAAACAAGTAAACTCTAATTAGAGGATGGGTCTGTCAAAAGCCGGATGTCAAATGTCTGAAGATTAAAATGAATAAAAAACTAATACCTTTAAATTTGAGTGGTCTACCGCTGAGGAAAATATTGTAGAAATTAGCAATGAAGTCCGATGCTTATCACGTGGTAATGACTCAAACAACCATTGTAATCATCATGAAAAAGCCTAAAAATAATCAATTATATTGAATGTCTTATAAATTATTGCATATGAAATCTAGTTTGATCAAATAATCATATCTCCACGACAAATTTTGATCATTGTCAAAGTGCTATGGACTAAATTTTGAGCAGCCCATTGAAATGAGAAATTCCTTTTACATGCTTAGTAAGATATTATTACAAAAAACATAACACCCATGATGTTCTTTCTTAGCAAAGAAAAAAAATTCCAAATTTTTTTGTCAAAGAATTTGTATCTATTGTGGCACCACATGCCTTCATGAATTTCATCTAAATGGGACAATTTTACACGTTTTTCAAGGAAATTATAGTTTGAGTGAAAATAACAAAAAACATTAGTCGGTGGTCATATTATAATTTTATCGTTAAGTGCACTTAAACACGCTCCTATTTTGACAACAGAAGAGATCCTGCGATCGCAATAGTAGGCGTCAGAGTTGAGTATATTTTGAAAACAATAAGCGGTGCAAAAATTGGAAGTATATCTAGAGCCATCTCATAGATTTAGGTGAGAAAACCATGATTTGCTTTAAACACCTGCAGGGCCTTCCACAGTAAACTTAAATCACAGCCATTCAATTTTCATTCAAAGAAAAACAAAACCGGGCTGATAATATCTTAGTTGAAAATAATACCTTGTGTAAATAAATACATTTAAGCCGTGAAATCATTATAATTAATACAACTAGGCTGCTATTTATAATAGTATATGTATAAAAACATAAAACATTATTTGAGATATTTACATGTAAAAGTAACAAAAAATATTTCTATAATTCCAAGTACAAAGGCCAATGTAAATACAAAATCAAAGACATCTCCTATTTATTGAATTTGTGTTGCTTAAGCTGTTTATTATCAGCTTAATCTCTTTTTCTTTTTCGAAAATTATTAAAGTACATATTTACGATTGTCTTGTTAATAGCCAAAACATTAGCTAAATGATGATTTAAGTTGGCTGTGGGCCTTCTTAACATGTATTAAGAAGGGGCACCTGTTGTCGCTCATTTTTTCAGAAGTTCTTAAATCACGCTCGCGCGGTATTTTTATTTTCAGTAAGGAGGCGATACAAAATTGTTTCTGTGAAATGAGGCTAATCCTGCCAAATTCATATTTCAAGTAGCCAAGAAAATTTTGAATACACAAAATGTTTTGCATAAATTGTTTTAATATTTTAAAAATTTTGTGAAACAGGCTGAAATTGAAAATTATCTATCTTTAGAAATTCCTACGCAACAAATTTTCTAAAGAATTGTGGAAACCTAATAATATTCTTGAATTGCTGCACAGGAAATCGCATCGTGTAGCTATAAAGAATTCATGCAGAGTTGCAAATCGGCCGGGTATTGACCGAAAATTTACGGGCTGGGCCGACCAAACATGACGGATATGGGCCAAACAAATATATATAATTCGAACCTCCCTTAAATTATCTGAATATAAAATTTGAAATTATTTTTTGAGATATTTTTGGATATTCAAAATAGCATTTATTAAATATAACCTATTGGAACTGTATGTAATTCGCGAATGTATTTTTAAGGCTAAACACGTATTAGGGTTCTGCGGAACCATCTAGTCTCATGAGACTGGGACCAAAAAACTCGATGGGACTGGGACCAAAATGAGGGATTTAAACCACTGACTTCAGATTACTCAAAGTATTAGCAAATTTTGGTCATAAGAGAAGTTATTCGCTGTGGGACCAATGGGATAATGGGAACAGAGAACTTCGTGGGACTGACACCGAATACAAAGGGACCAGAAAAATTCTGGTATTGCAAAACTCTACTACGTATACATTCATTTATTTCATTTCCAATAATTTGTCATAAATACACGATTAAATTTACGAGATGAAATAGGCCGAAATTTGGCTTCGAACGAACTGGGCATGGCCGGAGACAGACCTGATTATACCGGCCTATTTACAACTCTGAATTCATGTTTACTATGCGAGTGAATTTCGAAGAAATAAATATGTTTCTTCTGCAATAAATAAATTCCTTGTTTAAGCCAAGATTATCCCTCAAAAAAGAAAATAAAAGTTGTCCCAATATAATAAAATTTATTGAAAGTGAATATTAACCGATTATTTAGTTGTAATATTTTAGACAGTCAGCGACATTCCATTAGAAAGTAGCAAGAAACATGTAATTCGCTAGGAAATCATCCGGAAATATTTTGTTTACTGACTAGAGAATACGCTTTGTTATTGAAAATTCGTATTTAAATAGCCGATGATTTGAATAGATGTTCATCAAATCGTAGCAAACAAAGAAAAATCCTTCAGTGAAAAATGTAAATATGCAATTATTCATCAGAACAAACCAGTGACAAAAAATATTCAATATTCACCAAATCTATGCAACACATTTCATTCCAAATTATTTAAAACCACACATTCCACGAAAATATTTTTTTAATTCCATGCTACACGTTTCCAATACAGTATGGGTATTATTTAAAAGAATTAAACCAAAGTTACGCTTGGGGTGTTTTATCATGGATCTCCGTGGTCTTATCGACTCAACTTAATTGAGCGGGGTTTATCAAACCGCAAAGTGCCATCAACGTGGAGGTGGTGGTGTTTACATTTCTAATTACAATGCGCAAGCGCCAAGGATAAAGCATGAAAGAACATTCTGTTGGTTAGTTTCTCTAGAACTGCAAAAAGCCCGCCCGACTCACCGTCCTTGGTTACATTTGGAAGTTCGTAAAACTGACACGAATATCTTAAAGTAATCATGACATTATATACACAAACACACCAAAAAATTAGGAATGTTTAGTTTCTTCATTCTTTGTAACAGCTCATAAAAGTGTTTTAGTAAACTAAAGTTTAAAAACTGTATTACTAGTGGTAGGTAAAAATTCTGGTACTGAACATATAAGTGTAAGCTTGATTCATTTCTTTGGATCAGAAAGTTTCTGACATTCTGTAACGAAAGCAGTTGTGCTGTACGTAGGCTCGCCGAAATGCTTTTGCTAAATGAATAAGTCTAATTATGCATCGTTCTTTCAAATTTGTACACTGTGAATCATTTTGCAGTTTCCTAAGAGAATTCCGTTAAATGTAATTACTGCTGTCTTCCCACAGTGACGTTTCCAGTTGAAATAAGAATTTCATCAAAACTCCATGTTATGACATGATATTGAAAAGTGCAATGGACTTACCAATATAATAAAATTGTTTTGAAATTTCATAAAAACGTGGGATTTGATTCTGAAGAGGTATGGTTTGAACACGCCTTGTCTAATTCTTTTTGAAGTATTGCCGTAAATAGCAAATCACATAGGTTCTTGCGAATAGCAAGTTTGAGATGTTTGAGGACAGACAACTTGATTTTACTAAATCATAAATACCGATTCTATTTTAGCTTCCATAGACTGTATAACACTGAGTCTTCCTTCCAATTTTTGAGTGGCAGATGCCAGCTGTTTGAAGCTGCAAGTCACGAATGCAAGTTCTTGTTGAAGAACATCTTTTGATATAATGCGCTTTAGCTTCACGATAGAGGCACACTCTTCATCACTTTGTCCATCAATAAATTGACAAACCGTTTCAAAGTGTTCACAAAAATAACAAACAGCGTGAATCCAAGTAGTCCATCTAGATGGTATTGCTTCTGGTGGTAAAGGTAAACCAGTACAATTAACATAGTCTCGTTTTCTTTTTGGAGAATTTTTGAAAAGTTTTTTCATTTCTGTAACAAATACATCTGCTTCCTAGTTTTGTATTCTGATAAACTCCGATAATCTGTTTAGTCCATGTGCCAGAGAAGTAATATGTAACATTTCGGTAAACACGTTTTTCAAATTTTTCCCCATTTTAACCATGTACGCAGCGGCGTCCGAAAGTAAAAGTTTCAGTTTGCCAAACTCAATATTTCCATTATACAATTTTCCAATGCAATTCATTATGAGTTGTGTCACAGTTGAGTTGTCAGTTTTTTTAATTCTGCAAGTTCGAGAAGGTAAGGTGGATGATAGGCATTGTCTTCCAATTTTCCTGCCATAACTGCAACAATTGATCGGCTTTGGGCGTCTGTTGTCTCATCTACGACAATGTAAATATCGTGATTTGCCNATGAATAAGTCTAATTATGCATCGTTCTTTCAAATTTGTACACTGTGAATCATTTTGCAGTTTCCTAAGAGAATTCCGTTAAATGTAATTACTGCTGTCTTCCCACAGTGACGTTTCCAGTTGAAATAAGAATTTCATCAAAACTCCATGTTATGACATGATATTGAAAAGTGCAATGGACTTACCAATATAATAAAATTGTTTTGAAATTTCATAAAAACGTGGGATTTGATTCTGAAGAGGTATGGTTTGAACACGCCTTGTCTAATTCTTTTTGAAGTATTGCCGTAAATAGCAAATCACATAGGTTCTTGCGAATAGCAAGTTTGAGATGTTTGAGGACAGACAACTTGATTTTACTAAATCATAAATACCGATTCTATTTTAGCTTCCATAGACTGTATAACACTGAGTCTTCCTTCCAATTTTTGAGTGGCAGATGCCAGCTGTTTGAAGCTGCAAGTCACGAATGCAAGTTCTTGTTGAAGAACATCTTTTGATATAATGCGCTTTAGCTTCACGATAGAGGCACACTCTTCATCACTTTGTCCATCAATAAATTGACAAACCGTTTCAAAGTGTTCACAAAAATAACAAACAGCGTGAATCCAAGTAGTCCATCTAGATGGTATTGCTTCTGGTGGTAAAGGTAAACCAGTACAATTAACATAGTCTCGTTTTCTTTTTGGAGAATTTTTGAAAAGTTTTTTCATTTCTGTAACAAATACATCTGCTTCCTAGTTTTGTATTCTGATAAACTCCGATAATCTGTTTAGTCCATGTGCCAGACAAGTAATATGTAACATTTCGGTAAACACGTTTTTCAAATTTTTCCCCACTTTAACCATGTACGCAGCGGCGTCCGAAAGTAAAAGTTTCAGTTTGCCAAACTCAATATTTCCATTATACAATTTTCCAATGCAATTCATTATAAGTTGTGTCACAGTTGAGTTGTCAGTTTTTTTAATTCTGCAAGTTCGAGAAGGTAAGGCGGAAAATAGGCATTGTCTTCCAATTTTCCTGCCATAACTGCAACAATTGATCGGCTTTGGGCGTCTGTTGTCTCATCTACGACAATGTAAATATCGTGATTTGCCAAATTTTCTTGCGCTTTTTTAATAGAATCAAGATATTATTTTTGTAAATATTCTTTACGCATTGTTGATTCAGATGGACATGAGCGGCCGCACCACGTTTCCAAGAAATTCTTAAAATGTGGGTTCTCAATTTTCTGTAGAGGAATATTTGACTTAACCATAGCTGAGGTTAAATCTCGAAAAAACTTATTTTCTGGAGTAGAAGTTTGGTGTAAGGTTACTTGTCGCTTTTCGGTATGCGCAATGTTTTTCTTATGGTTTGCAGTTTGACAATGCGATTCGGCCAAAAATTTGACTTTTTCCCCATAAGCGATGTCATAAGAACGGGCAGTACCGACCAGTATATTAGACGTGGCAATATAACTCCAAACCTTTTTACCTCCGCTCAATTTTGAAATTAATTTAACGTGATTGATAACCTCTTTAGGCATATTTTAATTGAAAGTAACAATGCTTGGCTTTAAACTACTATGTACAACCGCTGTGCACAATAATCCCCTACACTAAGTTTTAATACCCAATGTATTAAACTAGCATCGTCACAGCGGGCGGTATTACTCAGAAAAACGATTGTGGTTTCCCCTTTGCTAAACAACATTTCTGAGAAATGCCGGTTTATTGAGTTAAAATTGAGTTAATGAGTTATTGTTTGAAAATTGAGTTATTGATTGAAAACTTGAGTATCAAGAAATTCCGGCCCCTAACAAGGCCTATGTTAAACAATGTCGTTAAATTTTAATTACATCATAACTTTACAACTTTATGACAAGACAATGCATGTTCAACCATCCATAATACCTTATGAGATTCTAAGATGTATTTTTTTGCAAAACAAATGCAAATCAGCCGCGTCCTTGACATTAATATGTTCTAAGGTATCTCAATAATGAAGGTATGGAGCCCGAAGCCAAAAGAATGAGTAAAAACGTAATATCCTTATGATAAAATTTTTGGGTGGTACGGCGCAGGACATTCCAGTAAAAGTACACTGAGCAGAACTCTAACTGTAAATTTTACAAGACAATCAAGTTTTGGATGAAACAATTACCTGTGATGACTTCCAATTCACAAAAAGTTGAAACAGTTCTCAACCTGTAGACTTGCCAATATAAATTTTCGCAAAAAATCTTGTAGCAGAAAATCTTGACGACCAACTGTTTATTTGGCAATAATTGGCAAATTAAGAAAATATGGAAGACAAAATTTTTTGAAAAAATTACAAAATAGGAATTTTGTTCCAAGAATTGAGTAGTCAAAATAAAATTTTTTCTTCAGTATTTCTCTTTTTTATAATTATTTTAAAAAAGTGAGGGTACCTGTTAAATCTGAAATTATCACCAGTACATGTGGTACCAGCAATATCCCATTTCCTAATTATCATCTTTAATTACCGATATTGAGCAATTTACACAACTTATCAAATAAATTTTGAAATCTATTGGGGAATCCACAAATATAACAACGGATAGAATATCAAACAACTATGAAGCACCAATCAATTTATGCAAATCGACATGATTCAAGGAATGGATTTCCAAAGTAACAATGAGTTGGGAGGGATAGATAATTCAACGAATGTAAAGCACGCATTCTTCCAAAATTATATTCATAATTTTGAACTCTTAAAACGTTTGGAAGCGCCATGGTGGGAAAAATAGGACAACGATATAAGAAGTTATTTTTCTTAAAATGAAAAGAAACCTTTAACAGCGTTGAGCCTCGTAATTTATTGCAAAGCAATCCCTTAAAGGCGCAATCCAAGAAAATTTCGAACGGGGTGGGCGTTCAAATATTTTTCATAAAATTATTAAATATTTGCAAGCTGTCCAAAATCTAATGACATCTTGCATAACTTGCAATGAATTATGGTCCCAAAAACGTTGAGGTAAATATTTATAGACATCTTTTATTAATGAGGGAGCAGAACATTTTTGAAAAACCACGACAATTTTTTTATCACAATATTCTCAAATAACATCGCAATTTCTCATAGTGCTTAGAGAGTTTGTGAAAGGGGCGGCCGTCACTCCCGCTTCCCCTAAAACCGTGCCTGATCCAATATTCGACAATAGCACATTATGACGTTTCACAATAACTTAGAATAACGTTTCAAAATTAATAGACATTCTTAATTCAAAAATTTCAATGTATAAATCATCAGTAGATATTTTAATCCCGTTACTAAGCATTAGGGCTGCACAAGAATTGATCGATATAAGAATATGTGCCATTTTAAAAATCTACGATTGATTAATATTTGACGGCGCACAACATTTCAGAAAATTACACTGAAGCAATTCAGAAAAATTTAAAACATAATGCGAAACATTATGGATGGGGCGACGTAATGTCTTAAAAGTCCATTAAACGAAGTTTGTCTGCTGGATTATCTTAATTAATAATTAGTGTTTATGCTTCATTCTGCTGACAATTTTAATGCTGAGGGGTACATCAACATTGGCTATTTACAACTTCTTTTCAACTACCATATTTTTCAGTTTGTCAAGGCAAAGCGCCAATTAATAAACTTTTTTTTTGGCAATTAACCCATTGCAGATTTTCATAATCGCAATTGCACTGGTCAACATTTCAATTCAAAAAATGGAAAGCAAAACACAATTTAATAGTATAAATAATTTAGCGATTTTAACTAGAAATATATTTAAATAATGCGTGCAATAAATTTCTCGTACTTCTATTAAAATAATATTATTGTTTGATTACGCCCTCAAGAGGTTTAAAAGCAGAAATTTGCGGTAGCCACAGCAACAACAAAAGAAGAAAAATGGCGCACAAACAGTCTATTTTAAAGTTGGAAGTGAAAACCTGCTTTGTAATTAGAAGTTTGAAGTTGCAATGGGATGGGTAAATTAATTAACAACTATTTAAGTTATGTAATTGTGATATCCCATTTAACACCTGTGCAAATCAAGGTTCAGAAGAAAAACTTCATAGAAAAATCACTTAATACGTTCTAAAACAGGATTTTTGTAACTTTTTGAAGGTAAATTTCCTTCTGAAAATGAATTGTATAAGTAATCGACCTATATCTAGATAAACCTAGTTAAAATAAAAGTACTATGAATATTTGAGGATGATTTAACATCATGGAAGAATTTTGAAATGAAGCAACCAAGGTTTACAAATGAAAGTGAAACTTAGCTTACATCGTCACCGTGAGGTTGCAAAATAGTAAAACAAGAGGACATTTAAAAAGCATTAGAAACTACCCAAATATTAAAACCTCATCGCTTGGCCAGGAGAAAAGAATTTAACATATCTCTATGAACATGATGGAAAGAAAACTTGCGTAAGTAGAGCCTATCATTGGGTAGAAGGGGTGATTTGGCCAAATTGAGGATTTTGTGTCATCTATTTGAACTTAGTCGTCAAATTCCTTGACCATACACACCTCTTATTCATTTCGATTCACTAATCACACCAGGTGATGATTCCGAGGCTGTATCAATCAATCAATGTCGAACTTTTAAAAGTTATATTGACAAACAAAATTTTCAAATATCCAATTTTAAGGATAAAGATCAAGGCTGCCCTTGTGAACTCATTGACATTTCCTTCACATAACGTTCAGAACATTCTAAAGTACCAAAAACAAAGTAGATTTCACTTGATGTAATAAAGTTGTTGCAAATGCATTTCTACATCTATCACTGTACTAAAAGATTAACGCAAAATGGTTACATAAGAAAGGGATTTGCATTCCACAAGCATGCTCGTTAAGTGGAACTGCGGGGCAACTTTTAAAGATGATTGTATTCGCAATCAAGGCGAAAAAGTGTCAAAATCATATACATCAAGGCACATACGAATTTACAATATGCAAACTATGTGAAATTGTCGTTTGTAAATCTTAAGACAACCTGCTGACGTGTGAATTTAAATATTATTTCAGCAGCAATCTCAATAGGAAAACTAACTAATATCTCATTAATTTATAGTAATAACATCGAAAGCATGATGGATTTGTAAATGACGTATGGTATTAAAAATGAGAGCGAGACAGGCGCCGTATCTACGCAATTTGACGTCTTCTCTATTGTTATAGGAAATGTAGTAATGAATTGCAATCTAATTACTTCAAAACTTAGAAACTTAGAGCAATAAACTAGTATCAGTACAAAAATGGTTTAAATTTCACCACACAACTTCGAACAATCAGTTAAATCTTACTTTCAAATCATTGCACTATATGCTAAAGTGTACAAAAATTTTGCGAAATTTGTAATTGCGATTGAATTTCGATTCCGGATATCACTTCAGTTAAAAAGCTTAAAAAATTTAAGCAACATTACTTCCAAAGAATTCTACATATATATATATATATATAAACACACTCAGATTTTGTATAAACCATAGTCGCTTGAAGCTAGGCCTAGAATTACTCAAATTTGGCTATTTTAGCCTAAAAATTGCTTAGTAATTGCTGAGCTGCAATCTATTTGAATGGATGGCAAATCACGGTGCTGCTTAACGAATTGAATGTGCAAAACACATCATTTCACCTGTTGCCAGGTCTTTGTTCATGAATGTAGTGTTGACAATATTGCTTCTATTGACATTAATATTGTTGAGGCTATATTTTTATAGTGATGTAAATTTATTGGAAAGGTCGCTTTTCAAGGCCAAGATTTCTTATAAACATTCATTATAAAAAAATTGGGTAAATATATATATATATATATATATATATACATATATATATATATATATATATATATATATATATATATATATAACAGCAAAGAGTATAACAAATAGGTTCTCAATTCTTTTCATTTGAACAAATGATTTAAGCATGTCATTTAGAAAATTGAGAAATTAGTTAATTGGGACAAGAGCCATTTGACAGAATTTCCTAAATGCGATGAAATATGTTAACAGAGTTCTAAAATTAGTCTCCTAATTGCAAATACTTAACAACATTAATGAAGTAATCGGTTCTTAAAGTAGAACAGAGTTGCATACGGGATTAGTTGAGTTCCAATTCCACACCAAATCAGGCGCGGTTTCAGAGAGGGGCGGCCATCTTTCCGTTTTAGAAATCATCTAAACTATATAAAATTGAGCATCTTTTATGTGAAAATTGCGACAAACTATAAATTTTTAGTGACTTTCATAAGGTGAAAAGCCAATTTTTTCAAAAAATTTTCCATACTGGCTTGATTAAGAAGCGTCTTAAAAAGCCTAGCTCCTGTGTATACATATATACTTTAAAGTTTGGCAACATATGATTAGATTTTGTATAACTTGAAAAGAAATAATAGTTTTATAATAATTTGAAACACCTCCATTCAAAATTTTCTAGGACCGCGCCTGCACCAAATATGTATTAATCCAACAATAAAAGTATGTGTTGTTTGCGGTCGACCCAGAGTTTGCCCAAGATCATGAATTTCATATTTTTAAAAAAAACTAATAACGCTACCTCGATGGTGCAAATAAAATGATCAACTCAAATTAGGTTACTCAACTAGGTTACCAGCTTAATATAAAATAAAATTTTCATGAATTACAAAATAGAAACTGTCGATGCAGAATGACAAGATGGCAAGCTCTTCAAAGTAAAGAAGGAAGCTGAATAATTACTGACTATTAGCCATGGAACTCCTCAGGCAACATTTAGTTGAATAAATTCATCTTTACAAATAGAAATAACGTCGATGTCTCAAATCAGAGTACTGAGACCAAATTCAAATCAAATTCCTGTACTACGATACCACAAAAATAATTTGCCGGTTACATACTCAGTTCATATATCATACATAAACCTCGACTATTCCAGATTGGTGTTCCGTGCAGAGATGGATATATAGGCGGGAAATTTAAGCCTAAATCAGGTGGTTGCTAGACCAAAGTTCGTACGCTAGAAACTGATTATGAAATCTACACACGGAAATGGAAAAACCTTAATATGGTTTTAGAAGAATATGTATATGATATAAATGAAAAATTTCAGTGTACGCTTTATGTTTCAATACATTGCTTATAAATTATGTAGCATTTACTCAGAGATGTACTCGAGAGGGTGCTACGGGGGGAGGGGGTGGTGACAGCCCAACTTTTAAAAGTTACAGTGGGTAATCGTAAGTTTTTCTTAAATTTCGAACAACTTTCGAAAACCTCGGCTCGTACTCAGTCCATCTCTGCTTCCCTGTCCAACGTATTTCAAATCCAGCTCACGCGATGCTTCAAAAGCACGATAAATAATCGACACAAGCAGTTTAAAATGTTTTCTTTAGGGAGAATTTATAAGTTTGTGTAAATCTGACGATTTCATTGTTGAAAATATCTGTGTATGAGTTTAAAAATATCTTACAAACATTGAAAATTGCATACATGTAAAGTTTAAGTGAGCAGAAAAGCTTTCTAGAGAGAATGCTTATAAACAATTTTGCACTGAATGAGGCAATCTAGTCGGATGAGTATAATGACGTCAGAAAATACTTAACAATGATTAAAAACCTACGTGGCAATTTAAAGCAATAATTACTTACCGATGAAGGACACGGAATAAGAACTTAACAGCGGTGCATTTTCAAATTAATTCTGTAAAACTCATTTATGTAGTTGCATTTGCAAAATGGAAGATCATTGCGACTGCAGTACACAGCAAATATTTTAAACGCTCATACGAGGGTTAATGCAGTAGTAATGCTAACAGCAGCCAATTAGCCTTGCTTTAGTAATTACCAAAAATATACCAAATGTGAACATTTATTAATGTACATTCAAATTGTACAAAATTAATCTCAATAAAACAACAAAATTAAAATCCTAAGTCTTTTTAGTAACTGAAAACCAAACTAGTGTTTTATATATGTGTCGCAATTGCATGTTCATGTAAAACAGAAAAATATTGAGCCCTATTGATGCATCTCGATGGACAGATTCAAATATAAAACTTGAAATCATTAGGAAATGCTTGATGCAAATTTGAAGCAAGCAAACCCAACATTTATTCCACACAGAGATAGCCTGAACCAAACTGGGTGGAATTGTTGCGCAAATCTGTCCTTATAATTCATTACGCTCATCAAATTACTGAAATATCCTGAAAAGTAGAGTTAGTATCCCCTATGAGCTCCTTGATTGATGCATCCCAATTCCAAATTTCAAGAAAATTCTAAACTAGTAATCTATTTTCTAAAATTGTCCAGCCATTACTAAAACGAAGTAATTAATTAATCATAACTATGTAAATCATATACGCTTTCATTGCGATGTTTGAGTGTAGAGTAGGGTTCCTCAGGTTCACTCAGCTCACCACGTGATTTACACACCCTGTAAATAGGAAGTTTTCCACTTGAGGCAATTTGACATTCTGTATGAATTGCTGTAAAACTAGCAGGATGCGAACTGTATTTTTGAATTAACCGAATAAGGCATGCGAAGAAACGAGGTAAAATTCATTAATCGTAGATTGCATATCATTGCGATTAGTGCATTTTGAGCATCAACTGGTCATGTCTATTTTTTAGGCTAGTGAGATAGATGCTCAGGCTTCACGCCCGCAGACACTAACAAACGTTGGAATCGAGTGCAAACGTTTGCTAGCTTTTAATAGAAATAATCATAATAAATATAATCGAAAAATAATAAGCAAAAATTCTATGATTAAAGGATGCAGGGAGAAAAAGAAATGAGAAATTCAATGTGTTATCAAACTGAGGAGAAAAAATTAGGCGGGAGACTGTGATGATCCTGGTTAATCGTGGAACAGGGTCAAAAATTGTAAATTAACACACTCCATGCCAAAAAAACTTTCGCATTCAAAAAACACATCCGGAACTTTACACCTCAGTTATTTGTTCACTCTTGCTTACACATGTTCATGTTTCTTGCAGATGCCCAATTATCTCAATAAGAATATCCTAGCTTTATTAAGCAGAGCAGAAATGCAATGAGCGCTTTTCTGAGTCACCAATTCACGCTGAATATCGACGTCTATATTTCCGTTAAAAAAAGAATTACAAACACTCATATGTATCCCTTACTTAGCAAATGATATATCCCTTCCACACACCATGATAAACTCAAGCAAATTTAGATTAGAAAAAATACTCATTCGTGTATGAAAACACAATTTGAACATTTTATGAACAGCATAGAAAAAAAATTTAAAAATTCGATTATCATTTTTGTATTGAACTATATTAGTGTTCATTTATAAATAAAATTATAAAAATTGAAAATCGTAGCTTTGTTGGAAATACTCTGGTCTGTTAGAATGAAAATGATTATCTGTGATTGCTTCCCCCATAATTTTTAAACGAACTAATGATGATATTTAAAATCTAAAAACAATAGAAGATAGAGAATTGTCGCTTCTTCCTTTTCGACTTAAATTGCTTCTGACTTTGCGCACGGTTTTTTCTCCAGAAAGCAAAATATAGAGGGTTTTTGTTGTTTCCATGGGCATTACAATGACTCATTCTTTACCTGAGCATTTGGTATGGTATGAATTTGAGTGTTTTTACAAAAATTGGACTTCTCACTGAAAAAGATTATTATTTTTGTATACGTCAGCCATAGAAATAACTTCATCATTACATGAGTGCACACACACACACACACACCTATAGATGTGTCCAGCGTGTATGCAAAAGGCTTTTAATATTTCCTAACAGGTTTGGATAAATTTTTTCAAAAATGCGGAAAAATCGATTTGTTACTTAAAAGTAGGACTAGTAGAAATAGAGTTAAATTTCATTAAAATTCGTTTCTCACGAATTGGTTGATGCATTGTTTATTCTTTAGTGTTTATACTCATACTCAACATTTAAAGCCGGAGCAGGAATCTGTTTGTACATTAAAAATACAAGAAATTATCTAAAATATTGGCTAGATATATTGTATAAGACACTTGATGTTAAAACTTCATTGGCTAAATTAGGCAGTAAGCAATGATTATTGGAGTATGGCTTACCCAGTCTGGTTTTCAACCTTAAAGTATTTCAGTTAAACTGAAAACTTTTTTATAAAAGTTTTAAAAAATTGGTAATATGATGAGAAGTTAGAAAATCCAAAGTACGAACTTGAGAGAAATTGCTTACATTTAATCCATCAAATGTAAAGCAAAAATAATACAGAAGGAGGATGTTTCGGAATATATTTGATCATCAGCAATAGCAATTTGTTAAAAGGTAGACATTTACAAAAGCGCTTGGAGTAAAAATCAGATGCAGTTAAATAAATGTAGCAGAAGAAATAGGTTAAAGTTTGATTTCAATAACTACACAGAGTTGGAGAAGCAGAGTATTCTTAAATAATAATGTTAAACTATGTTTTTGCGCCTCCTAAATTTATTTAAGACTATTTTGATTACTTTAAACCCAGCATAATTAAAACAGTAGTAAAAAATTGCGATTAGTCTCGTAGCAAAGGGGGATGCTTAAATAAGATCCATTAAATATCATCGGACAAGGAAGATACACGACTATAATTTGCATATATAGGCTTTACATTAATCATTATACGCCTACAGAATAAATTTTCCAATTTTTGTCAAATCGCCCCTCCCTTTCGCAAATTTTGGGATTTCTGGCTACACCCTTAATTCAAATCATAGTTTGCAATTCTGATAAGCTGGTATTATCCTAAGTTAGTAACCAAAAATTTAATTAAGCTGGCTCTGGCTATATTAATGTTGAAGATTTTCAATAACAATCCAACTACACGAATATTGTAACAACTTTTAACCAGTGCTTAAAACATCCTATGTTAAAATGCATCAACATCGAACCTAACTCCATCCAGATACAAAAAGTCCAATACTTACTTAATTATCATACATAGCACTTATTGCAAATTAATAGATAAAAATAAAAACACTAATAAATTGATATTGCTTGGGATTTGATAGCACTTTTGTATTATTTCATTTAGTGTTAAAATCTTAAGAAAATAAAGTAGTTTAGAAAATGGGGTTTTCGGGAAATGGTCTGTCAATTATAAAGTTACGCCCATTTGTTGATAAAATTTAATAACGCTTTATATTGCAAATTGAAGTCAAAATTCCTTGTTTGCTATGGAAATAAAGGAATATTTTGAATAAAAACCTACAAGAAGTGAAACATTGCTATCAGCTAGTTATTGTAATTAGTTTCCCAAAGCACAAAACATTAAACAAATAAAGAGTAATATTGTAATTTGATTTAAGCGCAAGTGTTTAATGAAATATTAATTTTGTACAAATAATCTCTAATGAATTTTAATATTAATTATCGCATGAAACCAATTGCTAATGAAAGTTTTTGGGAAGAATCAAAAGTACCGACGACTTGACAATTCGGTAAAAAGACTTCCGTACGTTTTACAGAATTTAATAGGTCACCACAATTCTCCACAATAACCGTTTGTAGAAAAGTTACCATGTACTTGCGACAAGTTGGGGAGGTGTATAATGAGTCACCACTGTTCCTTAAATAATTATTTTACAGCTTGTAAATCGACTTTCTATTAGGTTTTAAAGCCTTATTCAATGGAAATTTACTGTTTTGCATACATCGATTATATAGATATCGATTAATTTAATATACATTTTAGTGTCTAGCGTACCCTAGTAATGTATTGTGTCCAAACTTCATATTATAAATAAAAAACGGTGATTGCTTGGAATAAGTTTATGGTGAATTCTTTCTACTACTGAGGGTACAAACTTACAATACTGTGGTGCAGAACTGGTCTCGTTGGAAATGACTGCCGGGGCATTTAATTTTAAACATCCATTAATATTAATGAAAATACATTAGCTTCAAAGATTTCTTTCAAATCGCCTTTCTGCTTAATATTAAACCATTACATGAACGGCTAATTCTTCTAAAACCCGAACAATGACCAAAATTACAATTACCTCTCATTTGTAATATTGAAGCCAATGCCAACAAGGTTTTATACAGAGCAGATTAATATGCATTGACATTTGTTTTCTGGGACGAAATAATCTGTTCAGAACTTATTTTCGAATCTTGACATTTATTTTGCAAATTGCTGGCATTTAAAACTGCATTTAAATTTTCTGCGTATGTGTCATTAAATAGGCTGTTTGCAAGTTAATTAATACTGCAGGTAAATAAAAGAAGTGGAAATATACGAAACAAACATTTTATGCTAAAATCAACATAATCACATTAAAAATAACAAATACACATATTACTCGCAAAATGCTAATTACAAAATCTATTAATAATTCCAAGATAATAAAAAAACATGTAAAGTTTATATATTTACAAAATTGAACAAATTGAAAATTCCGAGGAGAAATCTCGAAAACACTGCGTTGAGACGGTGAAAGTTTCGTACCCTGTTGCTCCAAAGCCGCGCCTTGCACGTGTACGCACTGATGACGGCCGTAAACCCTAGTGAAGCTTGTCCGAACATACACACAACATGCTATGTAGGAGAGAGTTAGACGTGCGTCAGGAGGGGTGGCTTACCCAATTCTACAGGGCGAGTTCTGCACAGAAGCTTGTCAACAAACTGACCCCATGATGTTATTGTTTTGCTCGTCCAAATCCAAAATCCAGATGTTGTACCGACGACAAGACTCATGAAATATTTAAGTATGAAAACGGCATAGTCAGGGCGGCGACCACATTTGGCATGGTTGCAGGCAATGCTACGCTCCCACTCCACACGGTAGTGCTGTTCGTATAGATAACATAGTACAAGAGCAATTGTCGGCAATGTATACAACACTGAAAATACCCCAATACGAATCATAAGTTTTTCAAGTTTATCTGTCTTTGTTCCACCAGCTTTGATTACGTGGCGAATACGAAATAGAGATACAAATCCCCCGAAGAGGAAAGCAACACCTACAGACATATATCCAATTAACGGACCGAGTACAAACAACCACAGATGAAAAAGATTATGATTACCAACTGAGCAGATGCCAGCGACGGAATCACCATCGACAGCTTGCGCAAAAACGGCTACGACAGCTTGAGCAGCAGGTAATGTCCAACCAATGGCATGAAACCACCAGGAATAAGTAGTAATAGCTTCACTGCTCCATTTAAGTCCAGCTGCCAAGAACCAAGTTAAAGATAGAATAACCCACCACAATGCTGCTGCCATTCCAAAGTAATATACCAGCACAAAAACAACTGTGCATAAGACTGATCCAGCTTCATACCGTACCATTTCAGGATGGTCTGTTGAGCAAGCTATCTTATGCCCGAAAATACCGCGAGTTAAGAATCCAGCTGCCACCATAAAATAACACACTGAGAGGAAAATGATAGGTCTTTCGGGATATGGAAAACGTGCTGTGTCGATAAGGAAAGTGAGAAATACTAAAAGTGTTGAAGCAGAACATAAAAATGACCAAAGAGCTAACCACATGCTCATGAAACTCTCTTCACTAGAGCTCAGATGTGCGCTGTGACAGGGTTGTGCACAATGTCTAATTCCAGCTGTGGTAATATTTTGACGATATTCCGCATCCCAAGAAGGAGGGATAGTTACTAATGGTTCTGAGCATTTGCACTCACACTTGGTGTCAGTCGAAGCGATTGGTGCCGGAGGCTTAGGTTTCTCATTAGCATCCGGTCTATCCATACACATGACTTCCGAAGTTTTTTTAACTGGGAATTTTTCACAGCTCATCGCCTGTGGCCAATCGAAGCCATATTCTTTCATTATAGGATTACATCCCTTGAAAGCACGTTCGCAGAGCGGCCTGCAAACCGGGATTCTTTCATTATAATTTGGTGAGCACATTGGAAAAAAGACACTGCAAATAAGAAATTGTAGATCTTCAGAACAACCGATTTCAACTAGAGGAACGAACTGCATAATCTCCAAATTCACGTCCTCTTGAGTGAAGTGCCCAAGTGCGTTAGGTAAACGAGTCATATTGTAGTGTGAACACAATTTGTTCATAAGAAGTGGAACGCAGACGTCATCTTTAGAGTACACAAACATGCAAAAGTTTAGAAATGCGTAGATAACGAACAGTGTCTTCTGCAGCATATTAATTTGGAGATAAAACACAACTCGACCACTAACAAAGAGCAAATTGTAAATAATAAATTGCTGTGATAGTATTGCCTCCGTGTGCGTGATTGGGCGAGAAGAGAATCGACTATCTAATTTGTGGAGATAGGCGGCGCAAGACAGAGCATAGCTTTCAACAATAATAAATTCACAGTGAGCCAATGTAAATGAGAGGGGACGGCCAACGAGTGAGCTCGTAATATATATATTCACAGCTGATTGAAACATGCCAATCAAAGCGTAAGGGCGGGCAAAACTAATTTTAATGATATAGCAATGCTGTAAAATTGATAGAGTGAGCTAAACAAATAGATTGGCATAAGCACAGATATCGACATGTTTGCTATCAAAATACATTAACAATACTTTGTTACATTGAAGCCTAAAACAAACTACGAAAATTATCAATAAAGCGTGTCATAGCAAGGCTATCCATATCCAAATTTATAATCCTCACGACTGCAAATCAATTTATTTGATATAATATAATTGACCAGACAAGACAAATGATGTTATCTTGAACATTTAATTCTTCGCATTTAGTCTATTAACTCGCATGTTGGACACATTTAAAATATGCATAGGAAGGGCGTGCAAACAATAGTGCTCGAAATTGAAAATTTTCCGAATTTTTAAAATAACTTTCTAGGTCCATATATATATATATATATATATATCATTGTGGAAAATCTACGAATGACAAATTTAATAAGTTTATGTCAATGTTTTCACGTTTTTAGCAGAAATCTTGATATATCTGTACATAAATAAAAACTATTATGATAGAAAGACTACATAGAGGATGCAAGAAACTAATTTAAAAATATTGACTGCACATATTGCATGATGAATTTTAAGCAAATACATTTATTTCTTTATAAGTTTAATAATGATTCACAATCTTCGGAAAACTCAGAGTTCTCGGAGAAAATGAACGGTCAAGCCCGTTAAATTTTTTATTCAAAATTCATCGAGCATCAAGCTACGCTTTGTTCTAAGCGCTTCAAAATACGTGTTGGAAATCATTCGAAAAATTCTATTGTGTTTTTAAGATAACCACGGATTGTAATTTAAGCGCCAAAACACAAAATATTAGCATAATATTTGACAAAAAAAGCTTCTTTAGATTGTCTTTTGCCACTGACGTCCCTGTGGCCAAAACTTCAATGCCTTACAATAATGATTGCCATAATATTGCAATACAAAAAATGCAAAATAAATATATTCAGTTCATATTTGACATCAAAATATTACAATATTTTGATTTATTGAAAATGACTTCTTTTGCGTAAGCAGTAATTAGCGAAATCACCACAAACTATTTTTTACATGAGTTTCAATTTTTTGAACTTTGTTAATCCCGCTTTAGGTAGTGTACATTTGTCCGAGTATAGAAGTCTAAGTCGAAGAGCATGTGACCACATTCAATGCTGGAGTTCACTTTCAGATATCAAAGGGATTTTACATTGGAAAATATTATTTCAATATAAATTCAAACGTCAAAATTTTTATAAGTACGATGAATACATTTGGTATTCCTAAATTTTCATGTACAGCATGGACTCTTATGTTGTGGACCATTAAGCATTTAAATCAGGAGTTTTTGTTAGGCTGCTTTTGGAACTTTTCGAAGTAGAAGAGGCATTAATAAACAATGACAAAAACATAACACATTGAAATACGATGGAAAATATAATGAAATAAAGAATATTCGAGAGATTAAAATCATGGGTAATCATAATCATATATTGATATTTTGCAGCAACTCTACAAGGCTTTAGGATATTCTTCTCAAATTTAATCAATGCTTCAAGAGCTTCTTATTGCGTCAAAGTCTGGCACATACTCAAAAAAATGTCGAGAGCGCAAAGAATTGTCTAAACTTGTTGCAAAATCCGCAACAATGGAATAGTCTGTGCACTCAGAGTACACAACGTTGAATTATTAGAAAGAGTACATCCGCACTATGATGTTACGGAAATGCCTCGTATTGCTCCTCTCATGTTACCATTGTATAGGCAAAATATATATGATCAGGATCAGGACGTCAGAATGAAAGGCAATTCTTTTTCCTGTATTATTCTCAAATTTAGCACTTTGATAGCATATTAACCACTAAAGACCTTGGAGTTGGAAATAAGCTAAACATCGATTACCTAGAAATACTTACTTAACGAGTTATGCAAAGAGAAAAAGTTTTCTAGAGCACCGCAGTCAGATCTTTCCCGCGGTCTGAGACAATCACATTCGCTTCTCCCTTCCTTATGAAAGATATTGAGAATGAAAATCCGATATTCTTTTTAGTTAGCTTAAAAGGAAATCTTAGATAATTTGTATTATATAGTCTTCATACATCTTATTAATCATGTGTGATAAGAAATAGATAAAAAAATTGAGTTTAAATTGCTAGTTTTCACATACATGAATGTGTAAACTTGTGTGGTAAGGATATTTATGTGATTTAATTTTTAAGTAAGCTGTATTCCGGTTAGAAAAGACGTTTGAAACGGTGTAAAGAATAATATATGAATACTTTCAGAAACGGGTTTTTTATTTTGGTACTGACACATGTGTGAAATGTACAGTCGGGAGGTAAATTTTATAAGCAATAAGATTACATCGACACTGTGAAAATAAAATCATTCACTGTCGTTGTAAAAAAACATGTGCATAATTATGAGCCAAAATTTTTGCGTCAAACATTCCATGTTTTTTTGCATAAGACTGGATAATTTTGTTTATCACGCGATCCAGTAAAAGCATATTAAATAATATTTCTGTAGTTGCAAACAGGTTCGATACAATTCCCTATAGAAATCAACTTATAATCAAATGTGTCAAACCTGATTGCGAAGTAAGCCATTTTATTAATTTCCTTGACTGTTTTGGGCCTGAAAGTACATCTTTGAGGTATAGGAGTTCAGTCCACCTCAGACAGAATTCATTATTTACAATTTGCTAAAAAAGAGTTACTGTTTGATGTGACAAACCGTGGATCAGGGACACGTAGTAGCAGAAGTAACACACATTACTACCACAAGTGATGTGCGAAAAAAGAGGTTTTCGCGTGATGCGATAATTGAATGAGAGAAATGCATTTAGCCATTTAAAACGACATTGACTTAAAATAATTTCAAAAATTACTTTACGTTACTTTTGACAGCGTCTTTGAAGTCACCGCAAAGGAGGCGACACTACCCAAAACGCTTTGAGGAAATGGGACAGCGCATGCTGGGATTTATCAAATAAACTTTGTTTTTAGCTAAAATTAAAAGAATTCTTCCTCGACGTTGCCTTTAAAATTCGTTTCCTGTACTTTTCAACTAAAAGCTAATGCAGCACGATAATTTTCTTACATTTTACAAAACTTGACACTTTTGTTAAACACTTAAGGATATATATTCATATAAATCTCGCGCAAAGCTTCAAGTCTAAAAGTGTGCCGCAATTTCATTTGATTATAAGGGGATATGACATAAGAATGCCGGTTGCGTTAGAATGACAATTTCAAATGGGTAGATTACTAGAAAAATGTTTACATTTTATGAATATACAACACAATATTTGAAATTATTACAATATCTCTAAAGACCATACGCCGGGATTGAGGAGAGGTTGTTAGAGAAAATGGGTCGAAACTTCAAGAAACTGACTACTATGTAGCAAATCACCCAAATGCAGCGAATGCTATATAATGCATAAACAATGTGGTGAAAATATAATTAACGTTTTGAAGTTTGGCTTAGTATCACACATGCTTTTATAAAACTCAAAGTTTTTCAACTTCAGTGTTTAGATTATATTATATGCCTCAAACAAAAATGTTTGGCAAGGGTTTGGGCAGAATTCGGCCGAGGCCCATTTTCCAAAGTCTGGCCCAGTTTGGCCTAAATATTTTTCCTATGTACATCTCTGGCAAATGCAATAATTGCTTCATATTTGTGTCTTAGTTAAGATAATATGCAATTCCAAGAAAGTTCACACCTTATGATTCCCTTGAACTGACTCTAACTTCACAACCTTAATCTTAACTTTTACAAACTCCAATCGCAAACATGAAGGAATGCAAGATAGCATTGATCTAGTTTACTAAACGTGGTGTAAATTTAAATGGCAATCCTACTCTCTGCCGCATTTATATTTTGGACGGAAGTACAATTGTATTCCTTAGCAAGTTTCTTGAAAACTAGTTTTAATACTAGTTTTAATCGTTTAAAAACCACCGTATTGAAAAACATATAATAGGCGAACAAAAAATATTTTGAAACATATCTAATGCACATAATTCAACGTTACTTAAGAAAACCTAAAGAATTTTACGAAATCTTTAAAAATATGAATTAACAGCGGAAACTGCATAATGCATTTTAACCAAACCCCAATGGGATACCACCGCTACTGTAAATTGAAAATAAGCCAATTTCAGTCGGATTAGCAATTTGAAACTGGGATGGTCATAGAACGCTTTCGAATTATTATTTGCCTTTGGACTGTGTCCGGCCCACAGTTTTGGATTGGCATTTGGTATTGGGCTGTTACTATTGAAACCTGAATATGGGGTGGGCTTAAAATGAAAACATTGTCGCATTTGCAAATATCAAAAGAAACAAGGTTTGCGAGATGGTTTCGAACAAAGATACAAAAAATAGGAGACTTACATAAAGCGGCAACTAGAAAAGTCAATCGAAATAATAAAACATAAAAAGCAAAAAGAATAATTGCGGCAAAATAGTTAATTGACAAATCATATTATACAATTCTTTCGTTAATTTACTGACAATTTTAGAAAGCTATACAACATATTTTTGGCGGGAGGAGCAAGCGGCATTGGAACCTCCTAAAATTGAAAACCCACCCAATAGGTGTGTTGGAGTTCTAAAGAGAACGCCTTTATCACTCAAGATTAAAAAACGCCTATCAAGAAGTGGGACGCATCTCTATTTGAAGCTTTTAGGCACGTAATTTAATTAATCATCCAATTCCTTCAATATAATATCGCTTAGGATTGAATTCGATTTTTTATTCAACTTTACATCGAATGCGTGTATATTGAGTTTCAAATGAGATGAGGTTCACCCAAATATTTCCTATTTTCTAAAATTACACTGTGACTCTAAAAGTTCAATTAAAATAGATTTCATAAATACATTCAGAAATAAAAATCAACCCTTACATATATACACTTCTATTAATGTTGAATATCATGATTCGTTAGTTTATTAAAAATTTAACAAGGTGGAATTTTTGCTTGAAATCATGCATCAAGAAAAATTAATCCATCAGTTCTTAAGTAAAAATTATAATGATCTAATCTCCATGCAGATGATTAGAAGGAAAAATCATAAACATTAATTTATATCGATATAACCTTACTACAGTGTGTCCCATAATTCTTGTCAAATGTAAGATAAAGTTTATTCTTACAAAATTTTTTCAACTTAAATCTCTATCATAATTTCTATTAAGGACTGTATATGGGAATTAGTTATCATCTCATTATAAATATAAAACACAATTTTTACCTGATAAAAAGGGTGTATTTTTTGAACATATTTTATATAATCCTCTGATTCATTTATGTTTACAAATAAGCTTTGGATAAAAAAATTCGTTTCATTATCAATTGCATGATGACCAATACAAAGTTTAGGGTTTTGGAGTAGAAAATGGTGATAAATTCTATATTAATTTCGAGTGCTATTCTAACTAATGAAAACTCCCCACAAACTATTACAATCGGATGATAACAAAACGCCATGTATAGTCCATAATAAAAATTCTGAAAGGGAATTAAGTTGAAAAATTTTATCAAGCATAAAATTCATTTTAAAGTTGGCCGATTATGGAACACCCTGTATATTCAGGCTTTCAATAATGTATATGTATATTTATGGATAAGATCTTCGAAACTGTGCAGACATTGACAATAAATACTTAAACTGTCTTATGCAGGTATGTTATGATAAATAAAATTGTAATTAATGAGCTGCCTCAAAAACAATGCATTATGATCAAAATCATGTATAAAAATGTCAAGATATTCTAAAATCTTATAGTTGTGTATGAAGCAGATTCAAGTCCAGAAAGATTGCAACCTCAGTAGATAACACATTACTTGTTCTTAATAAGTAAATGTAGGATATAAACCTAAAGTGATAAGCGTAGGAAGTTTAGCATTACATTTTGCTCTACATCTGCGTGCATCACCTTTGACGTGATTTATGTCAACTAAAAAGGGATGAGTTCATAGTTGGAAAAACTAATTTCTAAAAATAATGTTTCACTAAGGAAATTCTAAAACTTTTTCTAAGTATTTATTCTCAAAGGGATTGGAAACCTTTGTATTTTCGATTTTAAGCCCCAAACAAAGTAGACGAAAGAACTGTCTAATTACTAGTGTATCGAAGACTGGGTTGAATAGTGTCAAACGAAAAGTGAAACGCGGATGAATTTTTACGCTCGCTTAATCATCTTGTTTTCTCATAGATATATCCAAGATTTGCTTCTACTATAGAAAACAAGGACAAAGTACTAGCTTCCAAAAATGCGATTTATAAATATTCAAAATTATGCAGTCTAAAAACACGAGGTAGCACCAAACGTCAATTTTCATATTTTGACCGCATTCTATTAATATCTTTGTCGAAATGTAAAAGTGGATATCAAATATCCAAACGATTGCATCAATGAACTTGAGGTAAGGATGGAGAGTTTTGAGTTACAACCGTTATAAAATAAAAATGGATTTTGTTTAGTACGATTATTACTTCACAATCATTTTCAACAAAACATTCGTCAAGTGAAAGTGCAAAAAAGTTCAGGAAAAAATTTATATAAAGCATAAACCATAGAAATCAAAGACAAATTTCTGATGGGAATATTTCGAAAGAATTCAATAGAGTAGAAATTAAATCGAGGTAAACGAAAAATACTACTCAGTAATATGAAAGAAAAGTGTTTTGAGCCAAAAAACTCATTAGCAGAGGTAATTTGAGGCACATGCGTACAGTATATACATGTATGTAAAAATTACTGAAATTCAATCATTAAAAGCCAGTAAGAAATAGCTAGATTGTTTCTCTGTACTATGAAAATAAGTGACCAACTTTTTCTCTGTGCGTGAATTGTCTTTTACATAGTACATAGAGGAATATGTACATACTCCATTAGAAAATAAACCGCCCACTTGACAAAAATTTTGGCTACGCTCCTATAGTTATTTTTTTAAAGTATTTACGCCAGGCTGAAATTAGCATGTCGTTCGATTCGACACATTTGAATTAGAACATGCGCAAACGATTTTAAAAATCTGCACTAAAATCCACTAAAAATATGTGCACTTACTAACTAATGCATTTGATAGTAAAAGGCTGGAAGTGGTTCATTCCGCAGCCCACATATTTTCCCTCCAAAAATGGCCCCACCAAGGGTAATGTAAATATAAAAAATCAACCCATTTCAGGCCGCAACCCAATTATATTTACGTTGACCGACAGTTGACCCGCATATTTTTAGTGAAATATTCAGCATTTTACCAAAAACAATAAATATAGAAAGTGTATGGAAAAACCCTGCAAAACAAACTAATAATATACATAAAAAATTACTTCAAATATTCTGTTTTGAAAGACTAGGCAAAAATTAGGGCTCGCAGTTAATTTATTTTTAGGCTACCCAGACCATAGGGCGCCTGAATATTTTCCGACCCCATCCGCTTCCACCTCTGAGATAGTCTGAGCTGTACATCCAAATCAAATGGATGTTCCTTTTATTTTAGTCTAAAACGAAGTACTAGAGATACTAACATAGTATAGGAAATGTCTCAAACAGTGATTAATGGAAGAAAAGAAATTAATTATTAAAACAGTTGTCTGCCAAAAAATCTAGAACTATGACTTACTATTAAAGAGTTAAGCATAATTAAACAGAAAAGAGCACATAGTACAGAGACGTTTGATAATTTCAGAAAATGTACAAAGTATGTCAAGAGTAGTCATTGATTGCAAATACTGTGAAACAGATGGTAAACTAGTGAGCAGTTTGCTGGAATTAAGAATGTCGTGCGTACACTCAGGAACATTGATATATAGAAGGAGGTGCATTCAAAATAAGATTTACGGGGGATTAGCGCTAAGCTAAATTATGGAAAGGTGTTAGGTAACAGCACATATCACACTTTCAAATTGGGCAACTAATTTAAATTAAGCGATAATCCACTCCCGCCGAGTGCGTTAGAATGCCAGGAAGCCATTGTTCGAAAGACGACCATTTCCAGTCCATTGTCTAACGCTTTTATTTAGTTAATCACACAGATTCTGCCCAAATAATTCTTAAGAAAACAACGGTATTTAAATATTAACACCATTATGAACGTGACATGTACTTAGAATTTACAAAGGACAGTAAAATGGTTTCACCCAATCCCAAAAGAGAACAAATATACAAACATTTTTTGCTTTTTAAAAATAAATTCAGTGCCTAAGAAAAATAAATAATTTTAGATACATGAACTAACGTCGTGAACGGGCCAATCTGGCGTGATCTATAAGGTGACAAGATCAGTGATAGCCATATATAAAAATTTAAAAAAATAGTGTTTAGGGTTTTGAAAACGCCTGCATTTACCGGGTTATTAATGCATTCTACATCAATTATTTACATTTGCGCCTTCGGAACGCATTTATAATACCTTGCAGCAACCGAATACAGATTGTGTTTATCATTATAAATACTGCAAATTAAGATTTCTAAAATGCTAAAAAATGAGAATTATCTTTAAGTGTTCATCTGAAAAAACATAAATATATATATATATATAATTAATAAAAAATCATAAAAATAATTAGTTCTAATGTAAATTTGGAAAAAGAATTGTTTTCTTAAACTAGTCTAAACTGTAGAATTTTTAACATTTACATACAATCGTTTAAACTGTTCAGAATAATAGTAAAGCAAAATATTCCATTTATCAAAGTTGAAAATGTATTACTACAACATTGATAAAACCACAACTAATATAAGTAATATTCATATATGCCAAATTCAGCGACGTGCGCAAGGGGGCATGGTGGATTGTCCCCTGTCAACTTTTTAATTTTGAAAAAACATCAAATAACATTGAAATTAAGGTGATGAGATACATTTTCAGGGATTAGTTTTGCAATATTGTGCCAATCTCGTAGGAACTTGCTCCGATGTTGGCTCCTGAAGTTGATTACAACTGAGATGGTCCGCCTACGAGAAAATCCTGCGTTATGCCCTGATAATACTCCACCAGTCTACATGCAAGACCAGTACGAGTTTATTTTGATTTTAATATACGTGATAAAAGATTTCAACAAAATTGGCTGCGGACTGATTATAATTATTGGGTCGTGAGTAATTTCTTTGCAAGTACGAGTACGAATACCAAGTACTTATTTGAATATTGTCCGAGTTCGAGTAGAGTTCCGAATTTGTTCAGTCGAGTAGTACTCGAGTACGAGTACGAGTACACGAACTATCACTGATACAGTGATAATAATTGCCCGAATGTTTGTTTATTTTCATTAAGAACTGCATTACGTAATAAAATAAAAACTAATAGGGATATAACTAAACACTAAAACCAAAAATGTATAGCGTTTTATTAAAAGTATATAACGAAATTTCTTTAATTGCATATTTTGTTATCTGATTAAAAGAATTGCTTAGATTGAAAATGTTATAAACGTGTCATTTGTTTTACTTGTTAAAATTTATTCTATTAATAAAGGATAAGAAGGCAGCCATTAAAGTATCACAGTGAGAGGCATATATGTTTTCAATTACTATAGATAACTTTGTCTTTTGGGCAATGAAATACAATGTAGGGAATCAATATAGACTTTGTAAACAAAGATGTAACTATTTACACAGAATTATAATACCCTCGGCGAATATAAGGACAAAGTTGGTGGTGCGGTTGGCGTTAAGTGGGTCAAAGACCAGTTTACAACTATAAGTGTGAAATTCATTAATGGAAAGTATATTGCCAAAAAATCACACATATGTCAGGCAGACAATCAAACGACACTGGAATGGTTATTCAACGCAATGGCATAAACAAATTTCATGGTATTTGATGGTAAGCGATCTCACGGCAACAGGGCAATTTAATATACAGTAGACATTTATTAAGACGTACATTTATCTCAATATAAATCAAATAACAAGAAAAGAAGTGAAACAAATTCTTTAAAATTAGCAACCAAAACAGTGGTGTACGTAAGGGTAAAAATTTATTGTTCGGGCCTATTTTTTCAATATTTTCAATATTTACTTGATCATGACTGAGATTCTTTTACGTAATCATTCGCAGATTTCTGAAAATTGGGTGGTCACCGTTAAGTCCAGTTTCGGCGTAAGATTGCTCGAATAGGTCAGATGACCTCCAAAATGTATAAAACATTTATGATTGTAACTCCACTTTGGAAGATATTCCAAATATATCACTTAATAGCAACTAATAGAACAGCAGAAGTGGCTTATTAAAAAATTCTGCGCTTCTACTGTTAAGTCTAGTACAATTTTCGGTCCACTGATAGATTGCAAATCACTCAAATTGAGATCTGATTGCAACAATATGAAATTTCTACTTGCATATAGTACATGTATATAATCACTTATTACAATAACCTAATGTAAAATACAAGTATTAAGGATGCTAAGTTAACTTACCCTTAATCAGTCTGGTGTCCATTTAAAAGGACAACCGGTTTTCCAAAATGAAAAAATTTACTCGAAGGTCATTAGGAAATTTGGAAATTGTTCGACATGGACACTTCTATTGGTGAACATGGTTAGACTTAAAGTTAAAAATTTGTACGAAGTGTTTCGCTGTGTCTAAAGTACTTGAAAAATTAATTATATTAAATGAAAATTCTATTTTTTAAATTTTTTAATTCTCTCCATACGTAATGTTCATGTAAATAAAAGGTTTGAAGCCCATGGGATTTAAAACGAACTATTTCTTGATAAGTAGATAAACCTCCCGAACCCATTTAGGCGTGCCGTTTGCAGCTATAAGCGTTTAAAAATGTTATCGAGAACAATAAAAATCTGTCAACAATTTCTAAGCTGTTAAATATTAAAAACCCCTTCAACGGTGAAGTGAATTATGATTAAGATAAATCGAGAGATATTTGTGAAACTTAGAAAGGCGTTCACAAGACTTCATAGTTCATTAGTAAAATTTATGTACACTGCTCCTATTTATTTTGTTTGGGATTTGTTGACGTAATTATGGAGGAGTAGACTAAAATTTATCAAAATCAAGAGCATTTCGTATATCGAATGAGGCCCATGGGAGAGAAAGATTTATGAAAAATTGATAAGTTCCGCATGATTTATAGTTGAAAGGATGTAAAAATGTCAGGCATCGTAAAAAAACTTCTTCCAATGGAATTGATTCATCGGAAACATAGCATCGCATTAATTTTATCAATTACGATAAGGTTTTTGAATAAATTTAGGATCTACAAAAACAAATTAATTATAAAAGATATAGACAAACTACATTTATCTATATATTAATACGATAGTGTGTGTGTTATTGTGTATCATCCTTGCAAGTGTTGTGTCTTTAAACAGTTATATCTCCAACCTACTTGGTCGATTTCGATGAAATTTACACCATTTGATAGGAAATTTCTCCAAGATTTTTTTGGCATATAATTCATTACGCTTAGTCCACGCAGTTGACAGGTAACATACAAAAAGTTGGAATGGTTAAAAGCGTAATTCTCAAACACGCATATCTCTGTATCTGGGAAAATGGTAGTTTGCATTGAAAATATAATTTCTTGTTGTTTACCAAGGCTTCGGAGCTCAAGCCGAAGACCGGGGTCAAGAAGCAGAGCATTTTTCTCGGAGCTGGAGCAACATTTAAAATGTCGGCGGAGCAGGAGCTAGAGTCGGGGCCAGATATTTATGGAGCAGTTCCAGCTCCAAACCTTTTTGAAAAGCTATTTAAATTAGTTGATTTTTGTGCCTTAAAGAGCTTTATGTTACAAAAATGTATATAAATTCTTGGAAATTTTAAAAAAATTCGCTAAAATTTGCAAAAATCAATAAATTCGCAAATTCTCGTATTTGTGAAAATGTCTTAGCCCAGATCATAATAGAGCTGAAGCCATTGGTATCCAACTACTCCGGAGCTGGAGTTAAATCTTGATAAGAATGCACTCCAAAGCGGGAGCTGCAGCAGCTTCATATTTGGGCCTTCCCCGAAGCCTTGAAATTTACACGGGTGCCATCTATTTAATATTTAATTAAATATTCAATCGGAAACATAAATAAACATGAACTAGAATACAATAGCAATTACTAAAAACGTACAAATAGAAATCATTGCCTTCTTTATCAAATTTATTTCTGAAATCTACAGGAACAATTGGTAATCAGCATATTGATTACGGCAAATATGGCGCATGGCGAAGTGCACACGGAAAAAACTGTCCAAAGACATTGGATGTTAGGAAAGCTAATTTATGTAGTATTTGTAACTAATTTTAAGTTTAAAATTAACGCAAAATGCCAATACTTGAAGAATTAGTCCAAAGCAAAATGTAGTATACTAAGACGTAAGAAGGCATTGCCTGGTAAAGATAAAAAACGCTCTTATAATGTGTCATGAGCAAGGTCGCGGTTCACCAAAAATAGAGAAATGAACCAACAAGCACATAAAACTAATGTTTTTAAAATTTTATTAACTGAAGTATCTTATACTTTATATATATATATAAGTATTATATACTTTTATATGATTTATATATATATATACTCTATCTACTAAAAACAAAGCAAGTCGAATAACAAAGCTAGTTACTAGCAAAATAAGTGACACTGTAGTCTATGACCCGGGTCGAGTTTCAAATCATACAAATGAGGCATAGGTTTGGGTTTGATTCAAAACATTTAAGTCTAGTTTATAATTATTAGACGTCATGATTCGGTAATATTCAGGAAATAGGTTGCTTAATGTGAATATATGTAGAAGGATACATGTGATTGCGTGACTACATTCAATGAAAGAATTGGAATGTTGTTGTATAACTTATTACAAAAATACATGCAAGTCTTCATTCTTGGATACATTATAATAGCATTTTTAAAAATACTTTAGCATTGAGTAAAATGAATAACCGAGTTGCTCGTTACAAAGTGCAGTCAATGGAGACTAATTACTAGTTAATTTGTTGTTGAAAGAAAAGTGGCGGATGATGTCGCTGAATTAAATGGATCATTAGACCCAAATTGCGGATGAGAAGTGCGAGCAATGGAAGCCCACAGGTTTATGAATGCAATTAATTTTAATTGATAATTGCCACTAATTTTCTAGATGGGGAATAACAATAACACTCGTCGGTATGAATGTCACGAGTGTATCAATTCTACTCATTTACCTTAATTATGATTTTCTAGATATATTGCTGTGAAGAATGATTTCCTTCGTTTTAGGAACTTTATCTTCTTTCAGTCGTTTCACATCATTCATATAACCTTCATCTGGTTCAGCGTCATCCGAGGAAAGACACCTCACTTGATAAAACACCAAAATTTAGGTTAGAAATTTATGGGTTAATTATTTACAATGAAATTCTAGCTTATGGAAAATAAATTATATGGAAGCATATGGTGGGAATAAAATACCTTACATCTATAACAAATGATAAATCATCATGATGGAAAGTAAGTACGCCAACCGGATTGATACTTTGAAAAACAACACAAAATTCAATTTTGACACTTTTGTAGTCATTATTGACTTTGAAATGATAATTTTATATGGCAAGATACCTATCTTTCAACTAGTTTGTATATTGCGAAAAAAAGTTATTTTTTCATTTGTCAGGGTGGCAAAATATTATATAGAAATGAATTGAAAGTCTGGAATATAAAAATATAAGAATTTAGACTAATGCTTCTGTCATTCGTAAGTAACAGGTTTAGATGGCAGGGACTAACCATTGCGTTTAATCCGCATGTGATTACGTAAATCGCAACACGATATCCGCTCAATTAAGGCGGTTAGTGGAAATTAAACGAGGAGAAAAGCATGTGGCAGCTTCTTCCTAGCAAAACAGCTGCAACTTAATTATAAATTAAAATCTACTCAAAATTCCGCCCTTTATAAAAACCAATTTCATTCGGCTTCCGTTAATGCTTTCTTAAACGAATCCACTATTTTAAAGAATAAAACCGTTAAACACCTGATAATAGATAGATTAAGCACACAGAGTACAAGAATGTAAACTAGACATTGAAATCAATAGAATCAATATTATATATTTATCAAGGACATACTAAATATAGTATGTCCTTCATAAATATATATATATATATATATATATATATATATATATAATACATAATCTATAAATATTTACATTTATATATATATATATATAATCTATATATAAAGCATACACCGCATTATTCAAAAGTTACTCAACAAAACCCACACACGCAATGGATTTTTATTTAATAGTTTCCAACCCGCATCCACCACTATTTTCATAAAACCAAGACGAATAGTTCAAATTAATGTGAAAAGTGCATTAAATCTAAAATATATCAAATATTCTGGTCGAGTTTTAACAACACATTGGAATTCTACGTATTTCAAGATTAAAATTTTGACTGGATATTTTATATTTTTTACATACATCTATAAGCTCTAATGTAGAGTTATCCGGTAAGATAACAATCCCATCCACCATTGATGTACACTTTCTTAATATATATATATAT
>CABFPE010000295.1:892938-911153 GCA_900660155.1 Hofstenia miamia
GCTTTGTTGTCGAGAAGGAGATGCCTGACATTCCAGGGGGTTTGTCCCCTACCCCCTGAACAAAATGAATAAAAATCTGATTGTTTACAAACAAATTAGATTTAAAGTAATAGGCGAGGTACAAAATAGTGGTGATATTGCCAATTAAGAATTTGATATCACTACTAGATATCAAAGTCGATTGCAAATCTTTTCGGAATTGGTACAGTAATTCCAGTTGATGTCGTTTAATTATTTTTATTGCTGGCTTTATTGGAATTTTATAATTTTCCCGCCTGCATTTCATTAAAATTGAAGATGAAATATATTTTTAATTTATTTTTTATGGTCTCTTTGAAAATTGGCTTTTTGCAAAGGATGAGGTAGGGAGTGCTTCATAACTCTTTGTTATTTAATTCCCTCTAATTTGATGCTGTATTGAAGAAATTTATCATCATTAATATAGTCTTTCAACACCATTCAATTCGATACCTAGCTGGAATAACTTCAATGTAATCATCAGAAAATCACTTACTGGAAAAAATATATTCGCAAACGACAGTAAGCGGCAAAAATGTGTAACAAAATTTAAAGAAACAAGAGCTTTGTAAATCTGGGTAATTATTCTCGATAAAATTTTTTACAATTCCATTAGACCCAAAATGTAAAGAATAAATATTAAAGCGTTTCAAAGTCAAATCTAATTTCGAATTATAAATTTTTTACTGTACACATATTAATTAAACAATTATACATTATTGAATAATTGCATTTGAAAAAATAGTATCAATGTACAGTTTTATAGATTAAGAGGTTCCTAGTAATCATTCGCAGCAGTTTTACGTTGGAAATTACTCAGTGAATTTCGTTCAAGGCACCTAACTGAATAAATTAATACTTGAAATTAATAGAATTACTCTTAGAAAGACTCAAACTTTAAATAGATTGATAGTTCAAGGTGAGGACAGAAACTGGCATAAGCTTTGCAAAATATTTCTGTCAATAGAGCGACTTCAACCTATAAATTGCCATCATGAACTTAATGTTGTCCACCATCATTTTATTTGTTTATTTATTTTTTGTGAAAAAAATGGTTTTTTATAGTGAATAGGTCACTCGTTGGATTTAAACCCAATAAACTTGTATATTGAAATAGAGATACGTATGGTACGGAATGTTGAGATGTTGAGCGAAGCAAATATTTACAGCAAATCACTGTCCCAATATTTAAAACTTATTCATACAATTCATACATTTTATGGAACTCATATGATGCCATACAAAATTACTGCTGGAAACTTATAACATAAATATTTGTTTAGAATTTCCGGGATCAAAGGCTTCAACTCTGGACGCAAAATACACCTCAGTTCCAAGTTTGATGCGATGTAGTCATGGATCAACAATGATCCATTCAGTGCGCTGCAGAATCAAGAACCTTGCCTAGGGCCATTACAGAGCTTCATTAAACATAAAAAATGCAAACCAACAACCTACTAAATATCTTCAATTTTTAAAAGATGCCTAGTAATTTGTCTAATAAACAGAAAAGGCCTCCAGCAACTTAGTATAATAATGACAAAACATAAAAACAATAGATATAAACGCCCTTTTTCTTTGAAACAATATTTCTGAGCATTAATTAGCCAATAGGGCATTGGTCAATTTTTCCTGAAATGCCGCATTGATAAACTGTCATAAAACTCAATCAATGCAGTAGTGTATCGGCAAAGAAAAGAAATAAATTGCATTACAGTGGGGTTCCTGAACCAATTAAACTGTCCCATTAGTGACATTTATCAATAAAAGGTTGAAATAAAATCCAACCATGTCCTCTTAATGTACCGGATATAATATGAATTTGGTTATTAAATTCAAATAATTTTGTAAAAATTGCAATAAGGATTTCGAATTAAGGAAGAAATGCGAAAATATGTGCGACGATGTCAAGATACTTAGAGTACTCAAACGTTAAACTAAATAAATTTGTGTAAAAAGCGTTCATTAACCCCTTCAGTACCATCAAGATATTGGTTTGTGCCATGCTATAACCCAAAAAAAATTAAAAAACTAAAAAAAAATTTTTTTTAAATATATTTAAAACTTATATCGGAACGATGTGCCAGTGCACAGCCCAAACAACTGCAACCCTACTTATAACTAATATTATCTAACACGATATAGTCTCGTGCTGGCGCATAATATGGAGTGCTCAAATCACGAGATTATCTCGTGATGGTACTGAAGGAGTTAATACTGCTGGAACGTACATATAAATCTAGTAACCTTCAAATTCTCATTAACGACAACAAAATGGACTCTTTGAATTATAAATTCCTTTGAAGTTATTGCGCAATGATTTCAATCGATTTTGATAACATTACTTAGATTGATATTGAAAATTATCACTTCATTATTAGTGCAAAATTGCTATCAATGAAAGTTTGTTTCATCAATTGATAAAACGTACATCCTTTAAAATAAAGATTTTTAGATTAAGGCTTTCACGTAAAGGCTTAATATTTCAGAATTAATTGAGATCATATGTGGATAAACTCGTGATTTTGGTTGAACTCATTGAATAAATTCATACATTTTGTCCCATTTCTATGATCATTGGTATGAAATACGTTCGAATTTCCAATTTGGTGCATAACTTCCTTCTTTGACTGACATCTGGGATTCAAATTCAATCAGGTATCAGAACTTAATTAAAGATTAAGAATTGATTGAATACTTTTTGATTGAGAATGATTTGGTAGAATTAGTAAAGAAATCTAAATATAGAAAAAATTCTAAAACGTTTCACTTTTAATAAATACAGATAGAATATCAAAAGGTAGAACTAAGCATAACATTATATATCAATTGAAATCGTTTCTACTAGAAAAATCGTCTGCTTCTGTTCCCAATTAACTAGGAATTTTTCAATAAAGAATAGACCTTACATTGCTTTAACAGCCTCATAAATCACGTGAGACTCGTTTGAAAACACCTCAAAACAGGCCAAGTAATAACCATGCGTGCACATAAACCAGTGATTAATAAAGATTTATTACCGACCAACACAATGGTATATATATACATACACCATCCTTAGCAAGATTTATTACCACACTTGTAAGAACTTGGCCATAAATTACGCGCAATAGTGTGTTGCGGCTAATTTTCGACGACAGTAATACGTTATTAATGAAGAGACGGCAATTAAGCGCAACGAGCTGACGTCAGCAATGAGCAGGCCATAAATTATAATTGAGAATGTATTCACGCCAGTCATTAGACATGCAGAAAAGAATTCACTGAATTATTTTAAGATAAGTAAGAAAATTTTAATCTAAGGGGGGAATACTATAGGAAAGCGTGTAGCAGCGTATATATTTATTATTCGATGACATTTATGTCACGAATAGTCCTTGTTCATAAGAGAATATATGGGATCATCGATGACGTTGCAATAGAATTCATTGCGGCTAATGTATACAAACAAAATATCTAAGCATCTGCGCATTAACGATTATAAAAATCGATAATCGAATACTTGTCAGAAAATTAATCGTTCACTTTTAATCGTGCAAATTCAGGTAGGCTGTAAATGGAAGCACCCTTTTTCTCAAAAAACTGTCTATACATTTCATATATTTCTGATATTGGTGCCATTCTGCAAACTTCTAATTATATGAATTCGATTTTGTAAGATATTACTAATACCTCAATTTCCAATTGGTATAAAATCAAAGGCCAGCTATAGAAAAGGCTTTGGTCCCCTGTTTTAAAAATTTAGAGTCTTTACTGTGTAAATTCAATGAAATTGCAAACTATTATTACAAAGAAAACCAAATTGTTACAACTAAATATAGACAACTCACAACTAAAATTTTAAAAATAATTAACCAAACAGTTTTTTAGCATTATAGTTTATAGACGCATTAGAAATTAGAAATTCAAAACTATAACCACTGAACATTCGGTAAGAGATTTCACGAGATGTTTCTTATGCTTCAATGTATTGGAAAAACAAACATATAATTGGAAATAATTGGGAAAATAATTTAAACTTTTTGGATGGATATATATATATATAGGATTGTTAAAAAAGTAATGTAGTTTTTATGAAATGCTTTTGTAGACCTTTTTTCGAAAATGTAATTAATAAATGTTATTTCTCTGATATGATATATTTAAACAATCATTGTTCTTGTTTTTAGCTTGCTTATTATTTCTCATGGAATTCTCAAATGAAGAACTGCGAAAAATTATGTATTTTTGTTATTTGGATGGATTGAATGGTGCTCAGACGGCCGACAAAATGGAGCGTCTCATGGGTGAAGGCATAGTTAATAAACGAACATGTCAACGTTGGTTCAAGAGGTTCAAAGAAGGCATATTTGATGTAACGGATGCCGATAAACCTGGTCGCCCCTCTCTCGATGTTAGAGATCAGGTCGAAACTATGCTACAAGGCAACAAGTATCTTACCTCTCGTGAAGTTGCTGTAGAAATAGATGTTAGTCATGTTACCGTTTGTAATATACTACACGAACTTGGCAAAAAATATTATTGCAACAAGTGGCTTCCTCACAAATTAAGCGAAGAGAACAAAGGTAATCGGGAAAGGGCCTGCTTTGAATTGTTAAAAATGTACAACAGAAATAATTTTTTGGAACGCCTAATAACCGTTGACGAAACGTGGATATACTGGGATAATGGCTCCCGTATATCTTATCATAATAAAAGCTGGTTTGCTGCTGGTGATGTGCCTACAACATCAGTTAGTCGTAAATTATCAGCAAGGAAACACATGTTAACTGTGTTTTGGGATGCACGTGGCGTAATTTGTATGGATGTTCTGCCGGTTGGTCAAAGTATGACATCTGACTTCTATTGCACTCAACTTGAAAAGCTTCGTAATGCTGTTATATCACAGAGAAGAAGAACTGATTTCTCACAATTGTACTTCCTACAGGATAACGCTCGGCCGCACACAGCGCGGCAAACAATGGAAAAAGTGTCCGAAATAGGGCTTAAACTTTTACCTCATCCGCCATACTCTCCCGATCTATCTCCATCGGATTTTTATTTCTTTTCACCATTGAAAAACGCTATTAGAGGTAAATGTTACTCCAATCAGCACGAGATTATGACTGATATTGAAGCTTGGCTTGCAACAAAAGATCGATCTTTTTTTAGACGTGGAATATACAAATTACCTGGACGTTGGCAACGTTGTATTGATAACAGTGGTGATTATTTTGTAGACTCTGATGATAATATTGCTGACTAATCATTTCAATTAATACATTTATCCTCCAATTTCAGTATAAAATAAAACTGTTTTTGGATATAAACTTTTTACCGATAATATAGGATTGTTAAAAAAGTATAAAAAAATGTATAAAAAAAACGACATTACTTTTTTATATATATATAGCAGTGAAACATAAGATGTATGTATATAACGAAATTTAATTGTTTTAATAACTAAACAAGGAACTACATTTAATGAATTTTGAGGTAAAACATATTTTGCAAAAATCACACACTTTAATCTTATGCTATAATATATGTTCTGGTTGTTTTATCATTTCAACGTCAGACAATTTATATATAAAACTGATTGTAAATGTCATGAAGAGATTTATCAAAATTTAATTGAAAATCCCTACCGATATATCTGAAAAAGATATAAATGCAGAGAACTTGATTCAATGCTTAACCTAATTTTGAATACAAATTAGTCCAGTCTATATATATATATATATATATATATATATATATATATATTCAAGGTCTTGAATATTATTTAAGGCTATACAATTTTAGANACTGTATGTTTCCTATTTACCTTCTAAGATAAAAATCAAGTTGGCACATTGAATTTGGGTTCATAAAAGAAACTATGAAAAATTTAAAATGATTCTTATTAAAAAATTAGTAATAATATTAAGTGAAATGATGTGAAAACGAGGGCATTGTTGCAGTTGAGTGTTAGAAGGGTTTAAGATCATTGGCGCTGTTAGATTTCAGTTAATTCCGTAGTAATTCGTATCGATTGTTGCCACTAATAAATACGAGGGATGGATATAAATTCTAATAAAAAATCAATGGCAAACTCCAATAAATGCATTCAAAATTAAAATTAAATTATGAATTATTAAATACATGCTCAAAATCTCAGCAGATACCTTCCTCCATAAAGAGTGTTAAACACAAAAATATTGACTTGAAACTTAATAATAAAAAAGATGTTTACAAACTGAAATGGGCGAGACTTAACTCTCGTCACCTTCCGGGAAATGACATCTAGCAGATGGTATATACAAAGGACATGACAACTCGATTCCAAAAGTAAATGGATCACATCATATGTAGTACGTCTGTATTGAAAAATAGATTCGAATAATTTTCTTAGTGAAAAAAACCATACGCGTTAGAAACTTTTATCAAAGATATTGGGGCAAATTATAGAATCAATAATTAAAGATTCGTTGATGTATTAAATGAAAAGCTATCCATCGGTTATATTGCCTAGATGTAGAGTTAATATGACTTATTATCAGGGATGGGATTTTAGGTGATAAATTGTTTTAATTTAGGTAGTAAAAATTTGCCATGAAACTGCCGAAAATGATGGTAAAAAGTTGCTTAAAGTTTATTGACAACAAAATTATGGATGTATATTACAATCAAAAAAAGTTTGTTTCTGAATTGATTGTGCAGACATACAAAGTTGATTACCTCTTAACATATCGTTATATCGCGATAATGTCAAAAATGGGGATTTTATTCTCAGCAGAAATTTCCAACGAATTCAAAGTCGCTACAGAAATGCCTTCAACAAATTCATCCCCTTTAGATATTGCGTCATTCGAAACCCGCATTTAACTCAATTGCGCGTATTTTCCTTATTCTGGTGAACAAAAAGAGTAGAAAGAGTTGGTAAACCAACCCAAATCTCTAAAAAGTTGTATATTTCAAAAACCATCAGCTTAGGTGGTTAAACTATTATCCCATCCCTGCTTATTACGTAGAAGGTTAACGATGGATTCGCTTGTTGTTTGTGTGGTTAAACAAAATTTTGCATTAATGGAAAATCTGAAAGATTGGGATGCTAATCTACCCAACACTATCATATCCCATACAGATTCTATGTTGTAAGTTTTATTGAATATCGAATATCAATTATATGTATAAACACTCCAAATACAAAATGATGCTGAGAGATTCAAATTGTTGGCTAAGACATTAAAAGTGAAGATTAATTTGTCATTTCTTAGTAAGTTTTATATCTAAAATTTCTTAAATTTTTCTTCAATAACTAAAGCTAACTCTAGAATTAATTAATTAAGGCCATGATAAAAAGTTCGTGTTTCTTGAAGTCAAAAAACCTGTTAAAACTATAACCAATAAATAACAATAACATCTTAAGATTTCAAAAATAATCATAGAATAAAAACAATGAAACTAGCTTAAAAATATTGTACCGCCCGAAAGTTTTTTCCGATGTATATTTTGCTTAATTAAGTATGATATTGAAAACTACCAGTTATTTTATCATTTATATTCCAATATCTTCTGCCATCGTTGCCGTAGTTGCAGCATATTTATTACTACCGAGGCATTCGGTAATCCTGCGTCGATATCGAGTGATGGATGCCCCGTTCTTTCAGCTTCTCCTGTATAAAAATCTCCGTTGTTGAATTTATTGATACATTGTTGACACGTTCTTGCGGTTAGGGAATTTTCTCCAAGCACATCATTTATGCGCTTTTCAATAGAAGGTGTGTTACAACCTTCTTTGTACAAGAAATAAATCAGCTTCCTTTTGTCTTCGCGTGAACATTCCGTAGAGAATAATGCCGATGCTGAAACATACGTGAATGACTTCGTATTTAAAATATATATTGGGAAAAACTTTCGATGCGATACTATATAAACCATGTGCTTTACACAAAAATTTTAGGGAAATGGCAAATAAGGTTTACAAACATAATACCCACAGAAAATTTTTGAAAACAAATTGAAACTGTTTTTAAGGTTAACACGAATTGTTTGGCTCGCTAATGAAAGAAAAAACGGCACCGAAAACCTGATTAAGAGGAAAAGGAAAAACAAATTACAAAGCAGGAGCAGTTCGAGCTTTACGTCAGTACAAAACTAAGAGCTTTCGCATGTTCTTACAAAGTTACCGCATCAAAGAAGAGCAAAGCTTTGTAGGCAGGTCGGTATCAACGGGATGTAATTATTTAATTAATTAGCTTTTCATTCATTTTATTTATAACAACATCTCATAATTTGATAAGATTCAAGATTTATTTTCCACCGCCTGTCAACTTTATCTTAAGTGGAGTCCAAGTTGTTGGAACTATTGTTCAAAAGCGTTGGCGGCGTAGAGATTTTCATCTGTATCTAAAGCACAACTTCAAACACGCAAAAGCCCCTTAGGTGTATTACCAACCTAATGGCATGGGACGATAAGGGTAAAAATATATAAACCGAAATTAAAAAATTTTATAGAGCGCCAAAAAAGTGAAAATGACGAAACTGGTTTACTTTGAAAAATAAAATTCTCAACTTTAAAATGTACATGTGTAGATTTATGTCTGAACAGAATACCAAATATAGTAAATCTTGAAAATAAATAAGTCAATATGAAGTTAATATATACTTTTAGGTAGGTTTTCCATATACAATTGATGTTGAACGAAACCGTTTAACCTTAAAAAGCCTGGCGTCCGTTTTAAAAGACAAACCGTTTTTCCACATTTACAAACAATTTTCTCCAAGGCCATTAGTAAATTTGGAAATCATGAGACATATACATGTCTAACGGGAAATATGCTTTAGTGCTGAAAATGTCTATTAAAGCGTATGCTGTGGTTGAAGTCAATGAAAAGAATAAAATTTTTTCGAATTTTTGAAAAAGATTTAAATTCTCTGCATAACTAATGTTCATGTATTTATACGTTTTTGAGAACATGGAAGCAACAAAGAACTTTGATTATTGCTTGATGTGTGCAAAGATATTCCAAGACCATTGGGTCAGAGGTCACAGCGCCGTTTATTTATGAAAACGATAAACTTCAATTAAAACGACTTAAATTACTGCACAGACGTTGAATGCAATAATTTTGAAAATCAATAGTTACGATTATGCACAATGAGCCGAATAATCTCCGTTGGCTGAGATATGGATATGTTTTTTTAAGATATGTTTTCACATTGTTCTATCTGGAGTGAATTTTATGATTAGTGATCGAACGAAGTTAAAATTTCAAGATTCATAAAAGTTTTATTCAGATATATTTCAAGTGTGAAATAACGAAATAAATTCGTTTTGTAATAGACTGATCTAGAGTTACTTCAATATGTTTACAGAGATTCATACTATGGTTCTGCGGGACCGTTTAGTCTCATGGGACTAAGACCTAGGACCAAAAAACTCAACGGGACGGGGTCCAAAAATGAAGAATCAGGAACTACGGATTGCAGAATATTACTTATAATTTTTGCTAATTTTGATCAAAATGTAAATTATGCTGTGGGACCAATAAGACTATAACCCAGGAATTTGTGTGGGACTGGGATAGAATATAATGGGACTAAGTGGGACTGGAACCTAAAACATCTTAGTCCAGAAGAGCTCTAATTCATACAATAACTAATGTATATATATATATATATATATATATATATATNTTCCATGAATAAACTTGTACATTGCTAAAAATGTTTTATTAGATGGCAATTATAAATTTTTGTAACGCATGTTCACTATTTCACATATATGCTCCTAGCTTTCAACAAGGTCTCTAGGACTTCAGGAAATTGATTTTAGCAATGATGTACAGTGCTCTGCTGGAATATGTTGGGTCCACAACAGCACAATTTGCACCTTCAAATCATGTAATGATGTAGGATTCAACTCAACAAGATGACTTTTCAGAAAGTTCCAACCGTTTTCAATAAAGTTCCAATCTGACGAGTTTTCAAGCCGTTTTGATAACAATTGGCATTGTTTAATTGAAACCAGTTTTGAATTGCGGCAGGGACCCCTTATCTTGTGGGAGGATGGATCCTCCATCATACAATGACACATAAATCACCTCGCTGGAATAAACTGCTAAGAGCGTGAGAAAGTGCATGTAGTAAGAAATTCATTACGTAATAAGCTAAGGGACATCTCTGCTAATGAGACTTGATTTTACATTGTTGGTCTCAGACTTTTGAGCGGTGCCACTGTATATATTCAATAAAAAGTGGTTATAAAATAACAAAATATATCAGAACACATTAGTGAAGTAGCAAAAATTTTATATAAGATTCTCATACATTCGACTTTGTTTTATAAAATAAGGTGAATGACGAAGTTGTTAAAGTATTCGAAGGTCCAAACGAGTATAGCCCCATCCCTAAATATTAAATCTGATTTCAATGAGAGAATCTATGAAAAACGTTGCCCAACCACTCAATTCACCACATGATTTACAATGTTATGAATTAAGATAAGATTGGGTTTTTCATAAAACGTTTATAAATATCTTGCTAAAAACGCCTTTTTAATTTCCCGCACTAAATACTATTTATAAAGCGCATGAAGAAACGACTTGTTGATTCTCATACGAGACATCGGACAGCACAGAGTAACGTCAACAAAAGATAATTGATAAAAGTTTGAAGGTTTACAGCAACAACAGTAGCAGCAAATGCAGTCACATAAGTAAATTAAAATGCATTAATAAATCATGTCATATCTACGCATTAAAAACATGCGGCAGCATGTCTGGACGTTTGTCCCCACCAGGCGCCCAATCTGTTAAGCGCAACCTTCAACTCCTCATAATCTGTAAAACTATTACGTTTCTTAATGCGCCTCCATTGTTTTTAAAACTTTTACCAAAACGAGAAATGGACAAATTTGCTAAAAGGAAGTCTCCTAATGCGATTTTAAACACATCTATTAGAGGATAGAATGCCGATTTTCTTTACATAACACAATGGCACTAAATGCTATTAGTTATAAATGTACTACTTCAAGTAATTGGTAAGGCATAAGCATTATTATCCAAGTGTTTTTAACATAATTGAAAAATTTCCCAGCAAAACATGAAAAACTAAATATTTTACTTCATGTATTCACAAGGATGACAGAAATAAACAAATAATTTCCAAAAACATGTTACAAGTGTTTGTAATTCCAAACCAACTTAAATCAAAGCTTTGGTATTGGTAATTAAAAGCACGGAATTTTCCATTACCAAAAAATTGAACCTTTAATCCGGTAGAAAAACATGTTAACATTTAATCTAAGTAGTTGCCAAGTTGATTTACAATTTCGATGTTAAAATTATACCATTAGAAAGCTCCATCATTTTTGTTGAACTTCTTACAGATGATTAGGAAACATCAAACGAAATATTCATACACATCACAGACTGGAATGTCTTAAAACATGGCACAATTGCCTTTAAAAATTAACTTGAGCAGAAGAATTGCATAGGGTGTGCATGAAATAGCCAAAGCATGTCTTGCAAGCCTGAACAATTTAATGTCACTTAAAAGTTGAATATTATTGATCCAAATCAAACAATTCTATTCAGATAGGAATTTCAGGTAAAACCTGAATATCGCCAATTGACTAAACTGACTAAGCAACCTTCCGCAATCTCTTAGTCTTAAAGTCAGTAGTAATGACAAGCAGCGCATCACGAGTTGGGTCTTGTACTAAAATAGGTTTTTAACTTTATAACTATGATGAAAATTTAATGAATTGTTAAATGCACTTCATTCAAAATTCAAATTTATGTTAAATCAAAGATGCATATTCAATCTTTCCAAAGTCTCCAGCACAAAAAAAACAAATCTATAGATTGCAATCAAGAAAACTGCATTCTATAGAAATTATGTGTAAAAATAGATCACAAATAAGATGCAAAATTTGAAAAAGAAATGATAAGAATTATAATTATATAAAGATCTAAATGGTAGGACATACATGTACTGATACTTAAAAAATAAGTATGTAAAAATCGTTTACATGCGATTAAAGCATAAACTTTCATGAGGCTTTGTACGTAGGCGTTACTATGAAGACTTAGACAGTGTTACTTCCTGTAAATTAAAGAAAGTCACCTTGAATTACGACAAGAAGCCCTATTCAGATTTAACTACATTTTGACCTTCTAGCTATACAGAAAAAATGAAGTAATGCTATCAACGGAATTGCATTTCTTAAGATTTAATTAGCAAATTTAAACAAGTTCCTGAAATCCAAAAAAAATAAATTACGTATCACACATAAACTAATAAATCCAATGAAAATTGAATCGCTTGTCTGCTTCAACTTCGTCTAAGACATTTTAACTTTTCAACGATAATCATTCAGGAGTTAGAGGGACTAGCGTCTATTACATAACACTAATAAATTTGTTTCAATTTTTGTTTGGTTGACAAGACCAGATTTTTGCACTATAACACAAAAACTAGTCTATGAAAATAAAAGCGTAATTTCATTTTAGATATCTAAAAATGATTTGCTGGATTTTGACTTGAATTGAATACATCAAGATGTACATTAAAAATACAACAGAAGTACTGATATAAAAGTATTTCGGCTCCGGAGTATAATAGTGTGAGAGATTTCAGGATCGCAAAAATGATTGCCTCGTTCAAACAAAAATGAAGTAATATGCCTTGCGATAAATTTTACATTTATTATTTTTTTCTCTGAGAGTGTCAAAGATTCACGCTGTGAGTATATCTAAAAATAGCGTATTTATAGCAATGAAAAATGAGAGCACGCAGATTTCACCGTTTTAATCAATTAATCAATCAATCAATCAATTTTCGTAATGGAGATGGATATCCTACGGAATCAAAAAACAGGTTAATTGATTGGTGCAAAAGTCGAAAATTTTAATTGAGTGATTGCACCAAGCATAAGGCTCTAACCATGAAACCGCATCAAACATTATGTTTATACAATACTTATAGATTAATGAAAAAATTAGTTAATGAAGTTGGTAATGTTGTAGTATTCCCATGGCAGATGGGTTTTTCAACACTTACAAAATATTTACTCACAGCCCATTCGGAAAGTTTGGAAATCGTGATTCGTGAACACATCCATTGGTGAACGCGCGTTAATGTACTGTTGAAAATTTTTACTAGAGTGTATTGTTGTGTCTAGTGTACTTGAAAAAACTAACGATTTTTCATTGAAATATTTAATTGAAATATTTAATTGGATCCATACTTAATGTTCAGGTAGATATTGGTTGAAACTCAATGGGATCAACAACAAACAACAACTGTATCCCTATATGTAGAGAGAAAGCCCAAACCCATTGTTGCGTGTGGTGCCCAAAGTCATAGGTCAGCGGCAGGTTGCGGCATAAGACCTGGTAGTGTTTTCAGATAGCGGCCATTTTCATTAGTTTTTTAGTATAAAACGTTTAAAAAAATTTTTTCGGCCAACGAAAAATTTTCAAAAATCCCAGGCTGTTTAAGGCTAAATTTTTATGTATTCGTGCAATGTTTTCCTAAATGTTACAATTGTTTAGTTTTTGCTTCTACGTGACAACTGCTGTAAAATGGACAATATTTTGACACTATCAGATAACTTCTCCTCTCAACCTGAATGCTAAAACATTCTTTAATAGAAAATTTAAAAAGTTTTAAGGAATATGGCACAGTTAACATAATTTAGGTGATGCGGTAATTACCAGTATTTATGGAATCAGACGAAGTTAACGAGATTGTTAATGTGTTTTCTCATCACTAATTACTGTAATTTGATTGGATAATGCATATTTAATTAATATTCTTTCAGGAAATATTATATTAAAGAATTATTTTAATATTTTTCTAATGTATTTACACCAAGCATTACTTTCAATTCGATAAAATAGTGAAGTTTAATAGAGGCAGACTTTTTATATTCCTATATTGACATAATCTGAAGCACTGGAATTATACCACAATAGATGTATACAGAATGGACAGACCAAGTGGGTTTGGCACGAAATATTGTTCTTATCTTGAATTTTAGCGGTTTTTTCCAGTTTTTCCAGCTTCAATAGACTTCGGACTGTCCTTGTCATTTCAGCTTAAGTTTGGTTTAGACATGTATTGTGTAGAATGTGTACAAATTATTCAGTATTTCATTGCATTAAAATTCGAAAACTAGGTTAGACTGGACAATTTGGCACTTCGCGTGCAACCAAATATATCACATTATGCTTGCGAGTAACAAAAGCGATTGATGCGTATCTGAAATTGAAAACACATTTTTAATAAGAAAAATGTTGTGTATTTACTATTTGTTCAAATGATCAGAAATTGTGGCGATTTAAAAACAATTTTATAGAATTTCAATTCGTTTGTTACAATAGAAATCGTAAACATAAATACCAATTATATGTAAATACACAATTGCAGTGAAAACTCTCCCCTCTCCGATTCCCATCTGACTCCCAGTTTAATTCCCGTTTTGATTTCGGTGGGCGTTGCACTGCGAGTGAATTCAATTCCAAGAAAAAGTAATTCTTGAATTATTTGAGAAGAATCGCGACGCTATCAGAAAATAAGCTAAGCACGTGGTTTTAAGATCCTAATAAATATATGAATTATTAATGTCTCCTGTTTAAAAAGCAAATCTTTTAAATTCGGCCATGTAATGGAAAGACAATGATTCATTAGAAGGAATAGCCAATCAGCGAACAATGAAAAAGGGCGGAATTGAAATGCGGCATAATATATTAGGGCGAAATACACTGGAGACAGCTTAGCCCCAGAGGAGCACAATGTCAGTGATTAAAACTAGCGAGCCATCGACAATGGAGGGCGGGGCATGCGCTGCTGATTACGAGAAGAAGTTTAAATTACTTGTAAACACTCTTTTGCTAATTTCAAACAAAGTGTCCAATTGTGTGCGAGATATCATTTGGAATGAAAGGGCGTATAAAATTCTTTAAGCAATAATGAAAGCAGTTAAATTTTGCCAAACTATGTGACCGTAACAACTTTCTAAAATGAAAATGTTTAATAACTACCATATGGTTTGAATTACCTGACAACATTGGTCTGCATACCTCACACTGCTGCTCATAATGCATAAAATAGCACAACAGTTTTAAGGATAGAAAGCTCGATTGGGGGGAATTCTTGGAATTGCAACATACCATGCAAAACTCAGCATGCATAAAGAAAGATACATCCTTCTGAAATGAATAAAAGTTTAAACCTGATGTTTATAATATCAAATGATCATTCACACATATATATAGAACAAAACTTGGAGTCAGAAATGCATAAAATAGTATATGAATCCTTAAACTTTTGTTGTTATATATAGTATGATTTGCAATTGGTGTAAATATTTTATCTTTTTCCATATTCTGCTTCATTAAGTTCATTATTTAAATCCAGAAATATATTAGAATGCTAAACAATAATATTCAAAAAATCAATTAAACGAGAAAATAGATTTTTACACTTATTTATTATGCTTTGATTAAACCACAATGTGAATCACATGCCTGAACCACTGTATTATTTAATTAACGTGATCAGGGCGTGGAAAAAATTGTTCTATAATCGTTCACTTTGCCCCGCCCTCGAACACTAATTAAGACTGCGTATAAGCCAACAAAAGGATACCAAATCGAAAGATAAAATTGGTGATATGAAGGCTGTTCTCCAATTAATTTGCTAATTAAAGTATGGCTTTAAATGGGGAGTGATATTTAAATCCTTATTCCTACAACGACGTTGCACATATGTGGTACAGATTTGCAACCTTCTATCAGGTAGCAGGGCAGGTTTCATAACTGATATCTACCCTCTGGTAAGCAGTCAAACAGGTTTCTGGAATTCAAGTGATAAATTAATCAATTTTCAGAACTACATGTAGAAAAGCACAATAATAAATTTAACTACAAAATACTCCTTCATAAAGAGGATTAATATATATATATATATATATATATATATATATATATGTATTTTTTATTACCAACTGAAATATATATAGAAAATATTCAAATTGAAAGAGTAAAATCATGCAAGCTTCTTGGTGTTGTTTTACAAAATAATTTAAAATGGACAGAAAATAGGAATTACATTGTTAAAAAAGCAGCAAAAAGACTTCACTGTATTGCACTTCTAAAAAGATCAGGTGCATCAATTTCAGAATTAATTTTAATTTATAAGACCATGATTCGACCAATATTAGAATATTGCTCTCCTGTTTGGAATTATGCCTTAACTCAAAAGGAAATTGCCTCAATTGAACGTATTCAGAGACGTGCCTTTACAATTATAAGACCATCATTAAATTATATGGAAGCGTGCATTGATCTACAATGCTTAGCTCTTAACAAACGTAGAGAAATGCATTGTAAATCAATATGGAAAAACCTTGAAAGGCCAGAACATCCACTTCATTACTTTATTCCAAAATTAAAACGAACAAACTATAATTTTATAAATACTCGCAATTACACAATACGCGCTAGAACAAACAGATTGTTAAACAGCTTTGCATCAAAAGAAATTGTATAAAATCATAATAATTACTTTTGTTAATTTTTGTACTTTGTATATTCGACCTAAGGGTCGCAAAAAGTCAAATATATACTCTCTCTCTCAATATAGAAATATATATNTATATATATATATATATATATATATATATATTAAGTATCCCAATTTATTATTTGAATTCAAATTTGACAATTTTTTAAACCAGTCTAATTTATGATGTTCTGAGTTGCGCAATCAAAAATTACATAATTATATTTTTAGGATATAACTATATTATCATAACGATATATAATTATATTTTAATACAATATTATATTAAATTTTTTTATTATATTATATTATTATCTTTGTGACGATGCATTCCTACTCAGCGCTTCTTTCTGCTAAAAATGATAATTGTCTATCAGGAGATGAATGTGTAACTAAACTCAGCTGCCATGAAACCCGCCTGTTTAGTGTCTACATTCATTCCACATTTACTGAAACCAGCATCTTTTCTGGACAAAAGGCCAATATCTCAAACTGCTAGAATATAATTACATGCAATTATGTATGTAATTATATTATCGAGGAAAACTTATATAATTATATATAATTATATTTTGCAAGCTATATAATTTTCTAACTAAAGTTACCTGCATCTGCTCTGAGGCAAAAATGCAACAATGATTTGATAACTTAGTGTAGTCTTTGTATAAAATAAACTAATTCAACCTTAAACGTTAATAAAAAATTAATAACACGATCTGAAATTGGGGTCAATCAAGCTTCTCAATTTTATGCATTGCATTAAATAGTTTTCATTTACTTTTGATTTCGATGGGGGGCAAAAACAACGAATAAGCAGCTATTTTTGGCAAAGTCACATTTCTAACCTTTGCAGAATAGATAAATATCGTTAATATTAGATGTAATGTGATTCAAAGCAGTTCAAAGTTGTTAAGAAATTCTAAATCGTGGAGGTCATGCAATTATCATCAATTTCTTATTCAGAATTAACAAATTCATCTGTTTGACAATCTTCATTAACACAAGAGGAACATTGAGCGAACATACTGAAAAAGATGAATCCATGTGGAATCAAATAGGTTAGAAAAGGAAATATGCATTACTATCGAAGTTCTCTTGCAACTATTGAATGAAAATTTTAAGATCAGGTTCAACAATTTGCGCAGAAACTAAGAGCTGGTCAAGTCTTCTAAACCTAGGATGTGCAACTGGCGGGAAGCACGTGCACAATCCGACTCAAAGAACATTTCTTGTGGTCCCTGGTAACATCTTTTAAGTTAGTTTTAACACTATCTATTATCTTTTTTCAGAAGTAATACCTAATTAAAGATTCAATTTTATTATTTAAGTGCGGTTTTTTATTGGTTGGTATATATGGCGACATGAGTGCTTATAGTGAGAGAGCAGCCAAATAGATGGCAATCCGTCTCTCCATGCACCAAAAATTTTTTAGGTAGCCCACTTACAACTAATGTTGCACACCCCTCTCTAAATCAATAGATAGGGAGCAGACATGTCTCCGGGATGTACACGTCAGACTTTCTGCTAAATAAAAATAAAATCAAGCATCCTTATCTCAACAGGACAAACTAATAATATACAAGCGTTTCCCACGGTTTATCAAAAGTCTTGTTTAATCATTACACACTTCACACCGCTCTTGCTTTTGCATATATATATAT
>CABFPE010000295.1:912153-938128 GCA_900660155.1 Hofstenia miamia
GGTTGGCCCAAGGTGGGATTTACATAGGCAGCGCACTATGGGCTAATGGTGGGTAGAATGTGGGCGAGTAGTGGGGAAAGCATTGGCTAAGCGTGGGCTGGCCACGGTGGGCCCAAAGTGGGTTTTTGTCTCATTTGAATGGGCGTTGAGTGGGGCCCACACCTAACCCAAATATTATTTAAATAATTTCATTTACATAATGCTAAATATTTATTTTAACTGTGAAATTACAAACTGCTATATTTTCTAGGTACTGCTAACTGTATAAAAAATTTATGAATTAAAAATATAGACTTATAATCAACAGCATTGTCTATTATATTTAAATGAACTTACATTATTATTTAAGAAATTCAAGAATGCCATTTATTGTAAAGCCATAATGTAAAATAAGCTAATTCATATTTATTTGAACAAATAGCAAATACAAATAAAAAATTTGTATTCTTTTTGTAATATAATCATTTCTACTATTCTAACAGGCAAAAAACATTCAGAAACATATATTATATATAAATACTTTTGTGTGTTTAATTTTTCAATTTGAAACTCTTTGTTTGTGAAAGCATTAAAATACAAAAAGTTTACTAACTATTTATTTCAGAGTTGGATGCTGTGAAATAAAATTTCAACATGAAATATCAAAACTATGTTACAAAACTGTCTCGCAAGAGGTCTATATAGGGTAAAGTCAGCTAATTCCCACAGTAGGCTAAATCCGACAGTATAAATAATATCGTTTACATGTGCTAATCATTATCGATAGTCTTAATGCAACCGTTTGCAGTTGTATTCTGGTATGTATATTATTAAGTATAGACACCCTAATAATAGTTTGTGGTGTTCGCTTCTTCTCCAATCTTATTAATTTCAATTTTTAGCTAATTGAAACATCATAATATATTTTGTGTATATATTTTGCTTACACTATTAAATTCAGTAATAAATTCTATCGATTTATAAATGCTGTTTTCAGATTGCTGGTGTTGAATTTTACAGTGAGTTCTATTGATAAAACAATTACTCCCTCTGTTCCGAAATAATGTTTACATTTGGGATAGACCCTTCCGATTATCACATGTTTTTGGTGAACTTTAAGCTCTATTAATTTTCCTTGATAGATACGATCTATGTATTACGTCTGGACCAAAAANAATTTGAAACTCTTTGTTTGTGAAAGCATTAAAATACAAAAAGTTTACTAACTATTTATTTCAGAGTTGGATGCTGTGAAATAAAATTTCAACATTAAATATCAAAACTAAGTTACAAAACTGTCTCGCAAGAGGTCTATAAAGGGTAAAGTCGGCTAATTCCGACAGTAGGCTAAATCCGACAGTATAAATAATATCGTTTACATGTGCTAATCATTATCGATAGTCTTAATGCGACAGTTTGCAGTTGTATTCTGGTATGTATATTATTAAGTATAGACACCCTAATAATAGTTTGTGGTGTTCGCNATATATATATATGTATATATATATATTATATATATATATATATATATATATATATATCACTGGCCTACTAATTCCCATTAATGACTTGCTATTTGGGATGCGAGTTTATCAACTTAATCCAAAACCTAACCTAAACCACAACCCAAACACCAAACAAAGCTCTTACCATATCCCTAATCATTACTAGAAAGTCGACAATAACTTTTTGAAATCGCGTTCTGTTGCTTACGTGTGTTTTTACTTTGTCATAATTTCCTTCTAACATTGACAAGTATCTATGTAGTTGGAGTTGTGCAGAGTATTCAAAACTTAAATCATGCGGAACTACCCACCTCTATATATATATATATATATATAAATTAATATAAGTAGAATTAGTGAGTTTTAAGATTACATAAATATATGTACATGTTTATATACACTGCATCTATAAAGTAAATACGGATTATAGCTTAATCATAAAACTTGTACAAAAATCCTTCCAGAATCTATGTCAGTGCATGACAGATTTGAAAATTAACTCTTAGTACAAAATTACTTTAACACAAAATGTAGTGTTATTCAATTTGCAAAATCTACATTTCAATTAAAGTTTTATTGAAATTTTCAAAAAAATTTGCGGTAAACATTTAATCAAGAACTTAAGATAGATGCAATGAAATTTATTAAAGACAATGTTCTATCGTTCGCACTGGTATTTACTTTGCTTGTTGTGGTAGAATCTTGTGTAGTTTGGTACTGGGATTGCGAGGTGGAAAAATGTTGCGAACCATTCATCTGTATAAATAGAACCACGTGGGTTTATCATTTTCTGAAAGATAGCTATTTTACAGAAATTGAATATCTATGCAAATTATAATTTAAGTACTTAAAGAAAAACATTTGATCATTAGATAATATTGTTGTTGTGAAAATTGTTTAATAAATGGTTTCTGTAGTGTTTGTTTAAAATTGAATATAGTATTTAGAAATATAACATAACTTAAAATTAAAATTTGATGCATGGATTGCTTTCAGATTACACAAATAAAGCAAATTTGAAAAAAGTAATAATTTCACCTACAATCCAAATGAGTATTGGCTTGAGCCAATTTTTGCTTATTGCAGAGCAACTTGTAATTAATCAAAACAAACATTGTGTGTCAAGTATGTTGAGAACCTTACATTTAAATAATGGTACATGCATGGTCATTTTATCGGTCTATTTATAGGTCACCTAATTAGATAGGGTAAAGTCGGCTAATTCCGACAGTAGGCTAAATCCAACAGTATAAATAATATCATTTACATGTGTATATCATTATCGATAGTCTTAATGCGACAGTTTGCAGTTGTATTCTGGTATGTATATTATTAAGTATAGACACCCTAATAATAGTTTGTGGTGTTCGCTTCTTCTCCAATCTTATTAATTTCAACTTTTAGCCAATTGAAACATCATAATATATTTTGTGTATATATTTTGCTTACACTATTAAATTCAGTAATTAAATTATATTGGTTTATTACTGCTGTTTTCAGATTGCTGGTGTTGATAAAACAATTAATATATTGCGAAATAAACAATTCAATCCAATATGATAAGAAGGGTAAATCAATGAAAAAATTATTCATTATATTTTAGATGAAAAGTAATAGACGGAGCTACAATCCTGAAGCCCTCAATAGAGCTGTAAGCGCAGTCAGTGGTGGCATGAAGCTGTACACTGCAGCTAAGGAGTTTGGAGTTCCTAGGAACACCATCAGAGATCACCTTCAACCTAATTCAAGTACAACTTTGGGAAACCAACTACGTTTACAGAAGAGCAAGGGAAAGTATTGTGTGAAAGGGTTATAATGATGGGAAAGCGTGGACTTGGCCTTACTATTATGGATTTCCGAAGGCTTGCATACCGGTTTGCGATGGTTCTAAGATCAAAACGTCATCTTTCAGGTCAAAAAATTCCAACTAGTTGGTATAAGAAGAAGATTGTTGGGAAAGACTTTTATTACTCTTTCATGAAAAGAAACTCAGGTATATCATTACGTGTTAGCAAGAATTTGTCGGTTGCAATAGCACGAGCATTCTGTGAGGAACGAAATAATTGTTTTTTTGAAAATGTAGCTGACCTGTTTGAACATGTAGTCCCTGACAACATCTGGAATACAGATGAGACGGGGCTAACCACAGTTCCTCCAAGGAGAAAAGTTCTTGCTGAAACTGGTACAAATGTTGTTTCTACAATTGGTTCTCTAGAGAGGGGAAATTTAATGCCGCTGGGCCTGAAAAGTTGTTTGAAGGTTTTCCTGAAGGTTCTCTGGTAACAAACACCAAATCCGGTTATGTGAACAGTGAGGTATTTCTACAATTCCTGCAACACTTTCAGAGAAATAGACCTGACTCTGTTGGAAACTGTATTTTAATATTAGATGGTCATTATAGTCATTCCGCGGCTGACTGTCTCGAGTATGCCATCAACAACGATATCATAATGGTATGTCTCCCTCCTCATTCTACTCATAGAATGCAACCAATGAACACAAATTTTAATCGTCCTTTGAAGGCCCTATGGGAAAAAAACGTTGCTAACTTTATATTGAACAATCCACAAGGAGTCCACCGAGAAAACTTTGCAAGCATCTTCACAGATACGTGGAAAGAACTTGTTGAACAAGGTCGTGCTTCAAATCTGATGCAATCTGGATTTAGACATTGTGGTCTTTTTTCCCTTTTCACGCAACGCCATCAAAGATGTGGAATTTGAACCAGCTAAAACTTTCCAAGAGAATACTGAACAAGAAGCTGTCACAGTATCTACTCGGTCCTCATCACTCTCCTTGAATAACAGTCTCAATGGTGTGTGTCCATTACCTCATCTCTCTTCTACCACCAACCAGAAAGTATTGGAAATACATGAACCGATTCTGACGACTCCAGCGAAACTCCAAAAGAAGAAGAAAGCTGCTAAGAGAAAGGTAGGTTGGTCATTCTATTAAATTAAATACATTGCTCAATTCAGTATCTAGACTTACGTAATAACTGAGTGTTCATCTATGATTTTTCACATGCTTGTAGGTTTCCGCACCAAAACAGAACCCAGAGAAGAAAGGTCCATGTTCAAAGATTTCAAAGCTAGTAACGTTGGACAAGCCAAGTACTTCAACCCAAGGAAATTCGGATAATCTCGCAACAGAAAAACCCATTGTCGATTTCTGCAAACATTGCAGTGAATGGTATTACGAACGTGAACAACAACAGGACTGAATCATTTGCAGGGGTGATTGCCAAAGATATTTTCAAGAGCGTTGCGCTGAGATGGCTGGTGTTCTAGATGACGATACTTTCATATGCGAAGACTGTTTATAAACTTTTATGCTTTTTTGTCCATAGATTTACTTGAAATAAACACAGCTTACAATTAGAAACATTTTTTCTTCTAAATATAATAATATCCTCAATTGTTTAGCAACATGTACTGACTGTCGGAATTAGACGATAATGTGTCAGATTTAGGCTACTGACATATGGACATGTAGGATTTTTAATTGTGGTAAATAATGATTAGTGTTTTAGTATAATACACTTAGGCCTACGGAAGATAAAATTTAATTAAAACGACAGTAGAAAATTGACTTACACACTTTCAGATAAACCAAATGGATTTTACTGTCGGATTTCCCCGATTTTACCCTATGTAATATAGATATAACCTACGGTAGGCTTCCTAGCCTTTTCTCTGATAATCAATTATTTAATACGTGCAAACGATTTAATTGATAGTCAACTAAATGGAGTAAAACTTCTATTCGTACACCTAACGTAAATGCAGGTTCATGGCTTGGATCAAGGACCCTCGAATTGCTCCTGATGTGTGCCCAAGCAACTACTACTGCATCTACCCTTTAGCTTGACATGATTTATAAGTAAGCAAACCGAATAAAATCTAAAGATAAGATTTTCAAAGAATTTACTTCTACAGTTTCCAAATTAATTCTCACTCTATTTATAGTTGAATTCAAAAAATATCTGTCATTCGAATTTCAATTTATTGGTCTGCCAAAAATGGCTAAAAATAATGGAAGCGTTTTCGCCCCCTTCGTTTGGTCAAATTATTCGTCGACAAGTACTAATTTGCTATCTTGTTTCTTAGTTGCATATTACAAACATAATGATGATAATTAACTTTAATTTGTTTACAATCAATAAATCATAATTCGATCTTAATACTGACTAATCCTTTGTTCTTCTCTTCTTAGCAGCATTATGCCTTGGATTATGCTACATTATGTTTATATATATATATATATATATATATAATGTACTTGCATAGATTAAATATACAATGCAAATATAATTTACCGGCCAAAACAGGCCGAAAACCGGCCGGTATTAGCTGCTTCCAGCCAACTACCGCCCCTGACCTTAAAATTTCCGGCCGGTTACAATTCTGATTCTTACAACGTTGGACACAATTTTTTAATTTATTGAGGCACACATGTGTATGCCATTCCAACTTTGTTGTAATCCAAATTTGAGGAGTTAAATTGGTTCTACTTTTGATTTATTGAAGTGCACAACAAAAGTTGTATTTGTATACGTGATTCCAATTTCGGTGTGAATTTTACATAATCTCTCAGAGAGAAACAACTTAACCACATTATTGTTTACATATACAATACACAACATGCTTTAAAACAAGGTCTCTTTCCTTCAGACTGTTTCATTGTATTGGTTTCAGTGTATTTTACTGGGAGGTTAAATTTACAAAAATGAAAAATGTGTGGACAAAAGTTGCGTGTACCAAGAATATTTATTTGTGAACACTATAGTTACCCCAGAAGTTGTGTACAGATACAAAGTTGTAAATAGATATGCCACTTAATCCTACTCATGTGCAGTAATGAATATTAGGTGATATTTAATTGAAAACCCTCATAGATTTACGACTAAAATTTATTTCGCCTCATTTTGCTGAAAATCAATTTTTTGGTTCCAGGATCTTCTAAGAACGTTATATTGCTAAAGTAATTTGATTTCTGAACATTATAGAAAATTAAGTACCTAAAATCATATACTGTTTGTAAGGTAATCAACCTGGGAATATACAGTACTGGAAATATGTATTCGACCACTTCGCTATTTTGAATAAATAATGAACATTCATTGGTTAGAGTGTACATGAGATTATAACTATTATTTTGATTGAGAAGGGAAAATTTGTATATCTAATACAATAAAATATGTAGAATAACAATTGGCTGTTAATTTTTAATCAAAATTAGAAAACTTGTATTGGAAAAATGTATTCGGCCACCTAAATAAAAATTAACAAATAAGCAAATCCAAAAAAAGTAAATTCAAAATAGGATACATAAATTAATAATTGACGCAATATAAGTACTTAGCAACAAAATTCTCTTCTAATATTTGGTACGGTGTCCATTTGGGCGAATAACAGCTTCAAGGCAATCAGGGATTGAAGCAAAAACTCTTTCAATAAAGTTGTTGGGAATTGCATAGTATTCTTTATTTATTGCGATTCACAGCTCGTCTTCAGTGTGAAGAATATGCAGTCCAATCCGATATTTGACCTCTTTCCGCATATTTTCGATAATGTTAAGGTCTGGAGATTTACCAGCATGGATAGCAACCCCACTATTGGGGAAGAAGTTGTTCATTTCTTTTGAGGTATGACATGGAGCACCATCCTGCTAATATATTGAATCACTTGTAAAGAGTGACAAGAGCTCCTTCTCTAGAATCCGAGCATACTGAGAGCTTCGGAGAGTACCAGTGATTTAAACAATCTTGCGAATGCCACACTTCCATATTCCACCCCATACCATGACAGACTTCCATATTTCATGGTCCTGAACTTTTGGGTCTTTTTATCAACATTCTTTTTGATGCGTATAGCTCAAACCTTGACTCATCTGAAAATATAACATTGGAAAATCATTTTGGCCCACCTCAGCCGGCGTAATCTTTGCTTTGAGGTTAAGAATGACTTTCTGGGTGCCTCAAATGTCCCAATTGAGTACTTCTTTAGGAGGTTTCACACAGTTCTTGCAATCAAGAGGTGACCTTCAGCCCATTCCTTGCGAAGTTCCTCTGAGAACATTCTAGAATTTTGCTGTGAATGCACACAAGTGCTGACTGGGAAGTTTTGGAGGTCTTCTTTGGTCTTCCGGACTTTGGCTTGGAGGCAATGATGTTTTCAGAAGTGAAATGTCTGATGATATCCCTGACAGTACTTCGAGGTCACTCTACAAGTTGGGATATATTGCTTTGACTCATTCCTTCCAAATGTTTGGAGACAACTCGCGAATTGCAATAGGTATATAACCATGCATCATATATGACGAACAAAGACTGTTCTTTGATATTTTCAAATACATAGACTAAAAAAGCTCAACCAATAAAATTTACAGATTCTCTAATTTCGTCTGAAGTGGCTCATTACATTTCTCCAAGAAGAAATTAGCTAACTACAAGCATTGTAGGATTTCTTCTTGAGATGTAAGGTAAACAGTAATAATTATGTCTCAACATTGTTGAATTCCATTTTCTGCAACACCAAATCTAATTAAAAATTACCTATGACATTCTTGGAGTCAATTTCTTGGAAATATTTATGACAAATCATGGGTGGCTGAATTCTTTTTTCAGGTAATGTATATATATATATATATATATATAGAATAGTTCCTCTCCTCAGGAAAAAAAGCTGGGTGAGCCCTTGGTTTAATCTATCTAAAGAAGTTTTGATAAACATCTTTCATAATGCGCTGATATTTATGGAATAATCATCAATGCATTCATCCTCCAGCAATAAAGTTAATACATATTTTGGTGCAAAAAAGTTTTTAACTACTGTATAAAGTATGCTTTTATTTAATTTTTATTTTTGAAATCCATATATTTGAAAAGATTAATAGGAGTTACTTAGACATCCAGAAGCTTTACTAGGAGTCCACAATATACTTTTGACAAACTGGACACACACCTTCTTCTAATTTCTTGAAATTTTGAAAACAGTGCAAATGGAAAATATGAAAACAATATAAAGTAATCACATCATCATGAATATAGTCAACTTGTTTGAAACAAACTGAACCTGAGCAGGACTGTTTTATGCAACTAACTTCTTTCTTTATTGATCTAAATAAATGAAAAAAAATATAATAGCAACTAATAAAAAATAGAACTCTACAAAATTTAATATTATTGAAAGTTAAAATTCTATATATTTATTTATTTATTTATTATATATATATATATATATATATATAAAACCCTTACTATTCAATTGATGATGAAACTACATTCTTAAAAAAGCGCGTGTAAATGACATTATAAGTACATGCACATGCTAAACTAATACTACCTCCATAACATTAATACGATATATGGTTTACACAATAGAGGTACACCACATGTTGCTTAACAGTTAGTTCGTACCATAATATTTAATATCTATCCACATACAAATAGAAAAAAAATTGTTGACAAATGGAAATACCTTTTACTACTCATAAAAACAATCACAGAACAAAGTTGGACTTGATTCAAATCGGTCTGGACCACGGCTCTGTTGAGACAGGTCGGGAACTCAAACACTGAGGTATTTTCGATTTTTCTAAGATTAATATACAAAACTAAGTAATTTATCTTCCGGCGCTCTGTATAGTTTTTTTTCTGAATTCGGCGTTTTTTGAAATTCAATATATTGAGCGCCAAATATATGCATATACAGTTATATCGACCTATGCGTATATAAAGTCTTATGTGAGCTTAATATTTCAATCCGTCCGAAATCCTCCTTCCAAAAATTTGCGCATTGGTTCGGTCTTTGAATGCATCAAAACCACACTTCTCAACGAGACGAAATGTTTAACCTCGGCTTGGCTCGGCTCGTTCTACTTTTGAGAATTTTCGGCTCTGCATGTGAACCATTCAATGCGGCTCGTTTTGGCTAGATATTATTTTTAAAAATATTTCACTCTCAGAATTTTTTACCCAGCTCTTCCTACTATTTAATAATCATTTTAAAATATGATATAAAAATGGTATATTGAATAAAAAAATAAGAAAAATCTGGATAAAAAAATTAAATAGCAGAACTATAAATTTGCTTGGCTTAATACAGGCTCGGTTTAGGCTCGTTGTATATCCAATGAAGTGCTCAAGCTCGGTTAGGCTCGGTTCGGCTCGGCTTGTTAGAAGTTCGGTTCATTGACAAGTCTGATCAAGGCCACTTCCAGGTCTGTAACTGAATCGTTGCACAGAAAATATGTTACCGAAGTCTAATAATGGAACGTCTCTAAAGGTTTATGGTTAAAAATGAAATTCTGATAACAGTCTAGATTAGGAAAATAGTTTAAGACTTCATCACTTGAGTCATACTACAACAGGAAATCGAATTACGATATAAGCTGGTAAAATACAAGTCAGACGAACAAAAACATCCCAGAATTTCCAAAACGGTAATAATTTTTGAAATTCATTGCATACAATTCTGACATGGGATAAATGAATTAACTTCATCTTTTAATTTGAATAAATATAAATGACATTGCAAATCAATCATTGTCAGAATGTTATTCTAAATTGTCGATAAATTGGCAATTCCTATGGCAGAAATGGTTTCGAAATAACTCCAAGGCTACTTTTAAATGTCTAGGAAATATATTCTTTTTTATATCGAGGAATACACTAGAATGACAGATTTGGAAGCATATTTTTAAACAGCTTCGCATAAATCAACATGATGGCAGAAGTAACGATAGAATGGCATTTAAATGCGCAAATATGGGACTATCAAATAAAGCATAAATGAATGTTAGTAGTTTATAATCCTTAAAAATAATAGTTGAAGTTATGCAATATTAGAGCGAAATTTAATGCTGAAATCATAAAATGGCATAAGCTGTCATCCGATGGATATATTAATGTCGTACCATACTAGTAGTGCTTTCGAAAATTTCTAGAGCGTTGCAAGTTGGGTTCATTGACCAGTTTTAAACGGATCGAAAATATTGAATCGTATCCGGCCCGACCCAACCCAATCATAATTTTAACGTATGCGATCCGATGAATTCTATTTGGCTCAAAACAGTGACCCAGACATACCCAGTTTCAGTCGACGCCTCCCGTTTACAATTCTGGTATTAACATCTTGTTAATTCAAACTTTTAAATCATTTCATTGTACATGTAAGCAATAGAAAGACCAGGTAAGTTAATTGACCTTATTTTTGTACTCAAATAAGAACTCTTTCACTAATATGAACCTAAATTCTATCCACGTTTGTGATGATTTTTCTTTCAAATAATCATATTCAACTATATTTTTAAATAATAACCTACAATTTTTGAATGTGTTATATCCCCAAAGTCCCAAAAGGGTTAATTGACCTACTACATATTTTTAGTTCACTCATTATGCAACCAGCACCGGCTTTGGCGCGGAACAGCCACCATCTCTTTTTCAAAGAAACCACTATATGAAATTGCGGCCAGGGGTTAAATGCTTCAATGCCGGATTCGGATTTCAGAATCCTTTGCTTAATATTAGTATTCGAATTTGAAATAAAAAAGTGGATTTACCGAGCCCTACAAAAAATATTTGGAAACCTTGAACCAAAGTAGGAACGTCCTTGTAGGAAAAATATTTCCAATTATAATTTCATGAGAATCGTCCTTGCACTGGTTCACAATCTAAGAAAATTAAGCACTCAATAAACTAACCTCAAATTGCATACATCATTATCAAATTAGAATATGTTGTGTTTCTTTTTATAAAATGGGTCCATTCAGGAAAATGGAATATCGAAATCCATCTCCTAATTTTACTTGATTCCAATCATCAGTTATATAAATATATCCTTGTAGTTAACCATAACTTACTATTAGTAAATGAAATAGTGTTACGTTTCTGCGAATGCATTTAAAGAATTTAAAATAAAATGATTTTCTTGCTGCAAATTACAATAAAAAGCAGATGGTAAGCGAGTCTACAACGGATTTCCTATCAATATCAGATGTTACAACTTTGTATGTGCATCATCTCTTGGGCCCAGTGCAGGTCAAATTCGCTCAAACTTTTACAATACTTTGTTTTGATTTGGTGCACCGAGTACAGTTCTACGGGACCAGGATTTTCTTGGTCCTAGTCCCGTGAAATTTGCAGGTCTTATAGTCCCATTGGTCCCACAGCATAACATCTATTTTGACTAAAATTAGCAAATATTATTAGCATTATTCTGAAATTCGTGGTCCCCGTCCCATTGAGCTTTCTCATCCAACTAAGTATCATGACACCAACTTCATACTTCCCATCAACTCTTTACATTATACCATTTAATATTTACCTTGGTGACCTCATCTTAGAATAACACAGCAAATTTGGATCAGATAGAAATCTGATGAGCAGGCAGTCTTATAATCCATAAATGAGCATCTTTGTTGATAAATACAGTTATTGATTGATCGCGCAGCATAAATGCGCCATGAGGAACTAAGATTTGATATGTAGAAGCTTATTCAAGTAAGTTTTTTCAACACTGTTTATCTATCATTAACCATAGTTTGCAAAGGTTGCATATGTACTCTGGACAAAATTTGAATTGATGCAATTAATCTTCTATTTTAAAATTTAATTGATTTCTGGAGGGAACGGTTTGTTCTTCTTGAATAAACTCGTTGAGAATGAATAGCGAATTTTTTAACCATCTATTAATTCGTACTGGGAGATAATTTCATCATTTGTCAAGTTACGTCAACTTTCAACCAAGCGTAATTAGCCGATATGTAGTTTTACCATTTCAACATTGCATCCTCAATATTTTGAAAGAAGTCATTTGCATGAATTTAACAGAATTATATTTTGGATTAAAACCAGAGCTGTGTGGAAGAATTACTGTAACCAGATCCCTTATAAGGGAACATATCAAAATTAAAACATAACTAACCACAGGCGAAATTAGTCATTTACAAAAGAAAACTACAATACATTAGTTCCACTGCAGAAGATTCTGCTGTTGTTACGACAGCGATGATCAAATCTGCACTTTATCCAAAGAGATTTGATTCAGACTTCGATGGTATTTAGCACTTTAAAAATGTTAAAGAATAATGGCCGTGCCCTTAAATTTTCATAGTAGTTACATATCGTTGTATATTCTCTGAATAATTATCAAAACAAGAATATTTGAAAAGTTAGTAAAAGCTTGGGTGACCTTGTAAAGTTTTACATAGAAAAATGAATAGTGACAAAATGAAAAATATCCTTAACGAAGTCAACAGATATAAATTTAAAAAATAATGCATCAATTAAGAAAACAATACTGGAGTAAATGACAAAATACAATTAACATCAATAATTCGAAAAGACATAAATAGCTGCCTACATATTACGAATTTAGAATTTAATTTTATGTAAATCGTATTTGACGTAAGCTTGTGAATGTACATCGATTGTCACTTAAATTTAGAAAAAATATTAAAAACTATTTTTGGCAGATAGTTAATGTTTCTGTTAGCTGATGCATTTAGCAGATTGTATAAATAAATTATGCTGTGTTTGAAAGCGATTTACTAACGACTTAGATGTGCTTTCAAATTTTGAAATTAAGAGAAAAAATCTAGATAAATCCTATATTAGTTGGATTGAAAATCTTATAAAAACATTTAAACAAAGAATTGCTTTTTATCGCATCAACATTCATAAAAAAACATGGGCGCACGCAGGATTTCATGACAGGGGGACATCTTAGTCATGATCAAGCTAGTGGAAAAAAAATTTTAAATATTGAAAAAATATACACTAAAATGCATTTCACAACTACAGTTTGCAATTTTTTTAATATTTTACAGAAAGTTTTTATATTTAACCAATTAAAGTCAATTTGGAAAACCTGAGGGAGCGATATTGTTAACATGATGCACTCGTTTTTAACAAATTTATTGTAAAAGAATTTTGATTTGTAGTGAAATTTTACGAAACTAAGCGCAACGTAAAAGATGTTTGTAAGATTCTGGAAAAGTCGAATCGATTTGATTAGAACTAAGTTGCAATGCAAAAATATCATATTAATGACTTATTGCGAAACTTTACTGAAAATTGCAGGTACTATGTGGGTTGAAAGGGCGGTGTCTATTCAGCTGTGAGATACTGAATCCACAGAAGAATTTCAAAGTAACCAATAGGAAATGATGGCGAAAATGTAAATAAAGAAGAAAAGCAGAAAGACAGGTGCGTGAATTTATAATAACACGCCATTAAAATCCAAATATTTATTATAAAATTATGTGCCAAATTTCAAAACAGAAATTTTCCCACATAAAGCAGTAAAACATGATAGCAGAAATTATTCGAAAAATTATGTGATGCCTGCGTATAATTGCTGATCAACATGTATTAACTGAACCTTCAATCATAAAATATTAAAAAACCTTGCCATATCTGAATTCGAATTGCCTACTGGTATTCGAAAATCAAAACCGAAATTAGTTTAAAAGATTCCAAAAATAGAGGATTAAATATATAGCATTAGAAATCTTAAAAAAGAAATGCCAAAAAACTACATAAATTAGAACAAATGTCTCTGTATATATTAAATTTATCAAATGAAATATTGAGTGAATATGTAAAATAGTTGCATTTTCTCCTCAGAATCACTCATTATTTAAATTCATTACAAATTGCAGACACGGAGGAACCATTTGGAAAGTCGTGTGGCAAAGTCCGTGCATCAAATACCACGTTTAAAAAAGCAAATGCACAAAAGTTTTCTATAAGAAAAAACTATCTACGTAGGGTTTTTTATTTATTCAAGATTATCTAAAAAGGCATGTGATCGATGTTGTTTTTGGAAATACCCTGGTTTTACATGCTTCTTTTTCCAATTTAAATGTAAGGAATATTATAAAAATGCAATTCTGTCATATAAAAATATTTATTTAAGATGTGTTGGATCAAAAAAGAATGGACATGACACACTATCCAATTTTGAAAAATTCAAATACAGAGAAAAAACGGAATCTATAACTACATTTGCAGTCAGTTCTATCATATGCCTGTGGGAAAATATCATACTTTTATTATACTTATGCATTTTTTAGTTTTGTCTATATTTTAGTAAAAAAGCAAGGAAATAAAGTTAAAAAATAAATACATTTTTAAGTGCGCTTCATCTGACTCGAACTAACAGCGTTTGCTGGGGTATATGGAATTGCATGTCAGTCACCATTTAATAAGTCGATATTGTACCTCTTTTTGGGTATTAAACACCTCTAGTGCAGTGATGGCCGTATAAATAAATCATATATATGATATGATCATACAAATATATATATACATATAAACCTGAATAATATATTATAATGATGTCTTAATGCTTCGAAAACATTTTGAATGAATATTTTTTCAAGGCAGCCTAGTATGGGAAAATCATATAATTAGATTTTAAACCTGGACATCTTATATATATATATATATAGTTAATATAAACGAAACTATAGGTAATACAAAAATAAATATAAATATGTACAATCATTTATATGGCATATTAAAACAACAGTAGCAAAATGCTGTACAACAATTCCAATTGACAAATTATTAAGATATACCATCAAAGCTGTAGGACTGACCAATATTTTAAGTCTAACTGTACTTTCTAAAATATGTAACCCACGGCCTACTTGAAATGTTACAAATGTGATTCTTGGCAGGTGACCATGATACTCCAAATTTTTATGTCATCGGTGTAATGCAGAGAAAACAGAATATCTCAAACAAATTTATTTATAAGATATGTATTCGTTATTTTGTAAATGATAGAGATATTGAAAAATAGTTGTTTGTTTCAATTTAGTTACTTTTAAAAACTTTTTGTAAAATTTTAACAAGCGAAATAATACAATTTACCTGTGGCTCATCTGATGTGCGACTCGGCGTAGGTCTGTTTCCACCTCTCATACCAATTATGAAATTCCAATTAAAATTAAAATTTATATGTAATTGCTGTTTTAGTCTTTAGTACAACAGTTTTAGCATAGGAAACATAACAATTTGAAAAAACACCTAAAGCCACATTTGTGTTTGCTAAATGATGGATTTTGGATTCAGTTTAAGAAACTGAATACACGTTCAAATCTTATCGAAACAAGTCCTAATATTTGACTAAACAGGCGTGGGAAACATTTTAACAAATAATCACCCTATTACAATTTCGCAACCAAAAACACCTTTACGCATGAAAAAATGAAGATGAACATTAAGCAAAATCTGATTAACAAATAGTGGATGCTCAACATGGGATTAATGATGAATTTGATGATAAAATAGTCGTTAATAATTTCAATTGGATCTGGACGAATACTCGGTGGAACATTTGCTCGCCAAGATAAATTCTGTCCCTTACAGTAAAGTTCTGCTAGGCTAGAATTTTATTTGTCCTAGAGCCATTTAAACCCATTAGATTTAGGTTTCGTCCATTCCATTACCAATCCCCTCTTCCCATGACATAACTTCTATTTCGACAGATGACAAAAATTACGAGTAACATTCTGAAATCACTGGTACCAGTTTCTTCATTTCTGGTCACCATTCATTGTCAGTCCTAATCCTACTGAAATATTTAGTCCCAGGTCCCAATCAAGTGAGCTGAATGGTCCCACCGAACTCTAGCCTACAGGTATGGACATAAATAACAAAAATTACTGCCAACATTGGTTTGTGACAATAAAAAATCAAAAAATATTTGTCACGTATTTGGCCTTTGCTTCCAAAAAATTCAATTAAAATGGACATTTTTTGGAAAAATGCCATCAGCTAAACACTATAGTGTAAAAATTGTGACTTTTGTTCAATGGTGAAGCTATTCATTTTTAGAGAGTAATTTTAACAATACATGTAGGTATAACTTGAAAGCATTTTCATTGTATTTAAAACGACAATTTCAAATTTTAAAAAATAACTATAGAATGATGAATCATTCGCAAATTAAATGTAGCTGAACGAAGTCTCATTTTTTCATTGTCCTCTACATAATAGAACCGGATTAACCAGCCCAATGACCTGTGTAATTGATTCTTTTAAAATAAACGATGACTAATTTTGAATAAATTTCACTTTTTATACCACACATTTCATTTTGTAAACTACGTTCAGAGATGCATTATCTTTACATATTCTGTGCATACATACACCGTAACAGGAAACCAATGAAATTCTTCTAAGGAAGGGATTTCACGCAATTACTCGGTACGGAAATGGATAGGATATGATTAAAAAATTCGCATAAGAATACAAATTTTTCAATTTTAATAATGTTTTTAATCCTTAGGACATATTTCTAGCACTTAAAAATATTTCGGATAGCCTTTTTCTTCTGCGGGTATGTTATTGGTAGGTCGGGCTACCCGCCAGCAGTTATCAAATCGCCCACTACATCATTTGACCTTAAGCTGTCTAGAAATTTTTAAATTTTTTATGGTATCTTCAAAAATACTTTTTAACACTTATAGCTAACGAATTAATAAAGTTATCAAAAATCCCAAAAACAATGGCAATAAATGTGTTAATATTTTACGAATTGGAAATTTCCTAAAAGGTATGGAGAAAATTTGTTGAAAATGTGGCAAAAACAGTTTATTTTATTTAAATTACTCAGTCAGAATTATTATTGCAATTTCAAGATTAAATTCTACTACGGAATATAAAATAAATATACATTTACTTTAGTTTTGTGTGGCTAAGACTTTTCCAAGCCGCTTACCCGGTCGCCTTTCTATCTTTTGTACCCGTACCCGTAAAAGCTTTACCCGTACCCGGCCATACCCGTAAAAGTCCTGCCATTTCCTGCAAAAGTAAATTTCTCATGTTTTTAGTAAGTAAAACAAAAATAAAAAAACAATGAAAACAATAATGCAAATGATAATAATATAAAATATAAAAAATTTGCAAGGAAATAGAAAATATTAATCCATCAATCAAACTGTTTTTGTTGTCACTAAAGGCTCACTCAGTCTTGTTTTGTGTGATTGGAATCCACGAGAATGTATCGACAATCGAGGAAATCTGTGTTGATTATGTTGGCAAAAATTATTATAATTTTACCCGACTTTTTAAAGTTGTGCCTACCCCGGCCGTATGTGTAAAAACTTTACCCATTTTTGCCGTACCCACGGGTACTTTCGGGTAAACCCGTACCCGCACAACTCTACTTTACTTTTGAATACATAGCCAACACTCTATATTACTTACATAAAAATGACAATGCACAGATTAATATGTAATTTTAAAAATTATTTTTAATTATATGGATAAACAAGGTTTACAATAATTGCCAGATAGCTAACTGAAGAGTGCCACAATTGCAATCTGAATTCTCTGTTCATGTTGCTAATTTAAATCAAAGAAAGAACTCGTTAACATTTAAAAATCTGAAACCAACCTTGAGCCATTTGTTAAAAGTCATTAGCAGATTTGTGGATGATTTCGACATTGTCTGTTGTAATAAAGATATTTTAAAACTAGAAAACTACTTGGAGAGGGAATACTTCTGTGAAATTGTTAAATTTCTCCGCATAATATTTACACATTCAAATGATAAATTTCTAAATTCTCTTTATGTCGTCAATTACACATGGATAATTTATATTTGAAGCTAGCAAAAATTCTTTAGAAGAAAATCGTTCACACTGTTAAATATTTGGGCTACTACCAATTGGCTATGGTAAATAGCAGGTCAATACCTGCATTATTTTTCAGTGCTTCCAAAAATATAACCTCATTGGTCATTAAAATAATAATAATAATAATAATAATAAGTAAGAATTCAGGGATGAGAATGTGAAGCTTATGAAACACAGGGCTTGAGTCAACAAAATGGGTCAAAAGCAGGAGATAAATGGCATAAATCACAGACAGTCATACAAATGGAAAGATGTCGGTATTAAAGAGCTTCAAATCTACAGACAAGCAAGGTAACTGAAGCATGAGAAAATAGTAATTGAACAGTGATAGACATAGTAGGGCCAAGAGACGGAAACATTGAAAGCAAGAAAAGAGTTGGATATGAAGAGTTGGCAGAGGAAATGAAGAGATTGTGAAAATTGAAGACGTTGCTTTAGTCCGAGTAGTAATTGAAACAGTAATCAAGAAGTAACTAGAAGAGTTAAGATTGCCTTAATAGAGAGATTTGTTAATATGAAAGGAAGCATTATTAGGTAAAGCTAGAATCCTAAGGAATTCCCTTGAACTCTGAATTTCTCAAGCTGAGTGCCACAGGAACATCAAGTCGTAAGTAGAGGGATATTAATAACAAAATAATAAGTGAGAATTTACTTCTCATGCATAAAACACAAAGCGAAATAACAAAAATTGTTGTAAAAAATTGGGTAGACTTCCGTGACCATGTTCGAGATGGTGATCTACCCCTTAGCACACTAGGCAAAAGTAGTGATGATTATATTCAACCAGTGAAACATTAATATAGAGCACTTTTAATCTACATACACACTTGTGTTGTAATGGATTAAAATAGGTAATAGTTTGTGAGATTCTGAAATAAGCTTATATGAATAAAATGAGGCCCATAAATCTTCAACAGTTAAGCAATTAATGGCGTGGTTAGAAACATGATTTGGATAGGAATGCCCAATTAGCACTTTCCACACTTCATTTAGGCGCAAATAAGTGAAAAATGACCTCATTTGCAGCGGTAATTAAGCAAAATTGCTACAAATTATAGAAATACACTTAATGTAATAACTTGTTAACTTAAATTGGGAATCGACTCAAATGCGGAATGCAATTTGCGTTGTAGACTGATGTACTATTCAGTCTGTTAAATTCAACAATTACTCAATCTCAACTATTATAAATTATATCTGAGGAAAGTCAGCTTCTACATTCAATTTCGAACAAGATTTGGATTTCCAGATGCTGGAAATTCCGAAAATGTATACACTTGAATAGTCGGTGTGTAGAAAGCTTAATATATTAAACAATCTATTCTTGTGACGAAATATGACGAAAAAAAGGCGAAATGAAAATCATAGAAATTCAGTCAAAAAATGAAAGGGGTTCTTTTGAACATAAAGTAAGTTAATATTAACAAGTAAATGTGAAGCACTATTTCTGACTTTGAGCAATAAGTTCTTAAACTAATTGGTAAGCTTCCTAAATACAAAAGCGATAAAACCACAGTGTACTACAACTATTAAATTCAAGTGATTTGAAGAGAAAAAAACTATAATGAACTGGCAAACTTAGTTAAACGTTTCACACAGATGAATAGAAGTTGCTTTGCCGACATAAGTAGATCAGAGATGGAAGTGGGGAGGGTCGTCCAATGGGGCAAGTCGGTCGAGTATGGGGCAAGATTTTTCTAAAGTGTGTACCCATGAGCAAAAACACCATTGACTTGAGAAAAACTGAACCAAAGGACTGCCAATTTTATAGAATGTAAAAGTAATTTCCTTACATCACAGTTCCATACTTGATAAAATTTTGAGTAGCTCGGAAATTATGAAAAATCAATTACCATGTATACCCAACTCCTAGCAAAATTAGTTACCATTCAATAACACTAACAAGATCTTTTTGATCTGATTTGTCATCATAGGCTTTGCAATTATCCTTGCATAAATTTATTGCATAAAATATCAGCTTTATAAAGGTAAAATTTGTTATTTGCCTATTAATAATAATAAACATTTTAATATATATCGTTATTGGATTCCTATTGGCAGTAATAGCACAAATGCCATTTGAAAAAATGATCATGCATCTGCTGGCAATAAAAAAAACTGAACCAAAGGACTGCCAATTTTAGAGAATGTAAAAGTAATTTTCTTACATCACAGATTTAAAATATTTGGCAGTGGTGGTGTGGTGTAGTGTTATGAAATTTGTCATCGAACAAATATGGGGAATTTATCGCAAGTAGTTTTGGGAGCGAAAATTTTTTGAGTGGGGCAATTTGGGACTGTAGAACATAATGTTTGGGGCAATATGGGGCAGATGTCAACATGTGGAAATGGGGCAGGACACAAAGTCTGTGGGGCGGGGCAGGGCAGGTCACAAAAATCTGCCCCACTTCCATTTCTGAAATCGATGTCTTAGGTAGTAAATAAGTTGAAAAACAAATCTGTTTGCTGTACATTAGGCATTGCAGACCAAGTGTGACAATGTTTCGGTCAACAACCTCCCATATTATAATTTTCAAAAAATCATCAAACTGATCTAAAAAAGAATAGAATGTTTCTTACCTTCACTGTTATACAAGGTAAAAACTTATAAAAAAAATCACCATAGATTTCTTAGGGTTAAATATTATTAAAAATGTGGAAAAACAAATACTGAAAAGTAACCAAAAATGGTATAATAGAAATATTAAACAAAAGTAGCAAGAGGTAAAGTGCATTTGAGTTTCTTGAACTCAGGCTGCTCTCTTTCGTCTCTTGCAAAATTTATATCAATTACAGAGAAAATGTTGTATTTTCGTTTGGGTAATTGTCCAAAACACAAACGCAGACCCATTGTTAATAATTATAATTGTAACTTTAAACTAAAAATAATTATTATTAATTTCAAGGGTCTTTGCTACAACTATTCGATTGTAGTTGCTCTTGGCTTAACCAAATTCGATTTTTTGGCTTCTTAAGGTTTGGGAGGGGGATTTCCTCCCCTCCCTTATCTAACTCTGGATTTGATTACGATATTAAAACCAAAATTTGCACAAAATATTCTTTATATTAGCACTAAGCAATTGGAATGTTCAAAATTCTGATTGCATCTTTATTTTTAATGACGTCATCAAATATATAATTTTCGTGCATATTTTATTTACATTTTTTCACACTAACAATAGGCGTTTTGCAAAAATTGGAAGAATATACTCCGTTTGCAAAACAACACCATACATTAAGATGTTATGACTACCATAAAAGTTAGGAAAAGCCACAAAGGCTCATTAAGAAATCTCCAAAACTTTTTAGTAATAATAGGATTAAAAACAATTTAAAAGTATAAAAAAGTTAATGAGAAATTTCATTTAGTTGACTTTAAAAAAATGCACTCTAAAAACATAGCTACGTCGTTCAAATGATTTTATATACATTAGATTACACTATTCAAATTGAAATAAGCATGCAGAAGCCACAGTTTATACGGCATCGCAGATCATAAAGGTATTTAAAACCTCAAGCAAATTAACGTTGATTTCAAAATAAATTTGGTGACGCAAGTCATTTTCAATGCATTTCATTTGCACGTGAGACGTAACAAAAGACAATCAAACAAAATCCGAAATTAGGCTTCAAGCAAATAGTGGTGAATACTGCTCTGGTCAATGATCATCCATTCATAATTCCACATTGTCAAATAGACAGCATTCCTAAAAAAATTTATTTATGACTTTAATATAAATCCTCTACAAACAAACACAACTTTATGTTTTGTGACATCTTTGAAACTTTACTGAAAACAGTGGATTACCTAATTCTCTTTCTTCAAAGCCCAATTAATCATAAGTCTCCTTATTCACAAATGTTTAAATAACTTCAGAAACTCTAAACAATCTTTACATTCCCCAATTAAATACAGTTTTAAACAATTGCTTTCTTGTTTGTTCGAACTGAAATAGTTTAACAAGTTATGGAAACTCAAAGTATATTTGACAAAAAAATTCATTAACTGCCATTTTAACCAAGTTTTCAAACCCCCAATTTTCTAGGCTTTGCGAAAGCTAATGCAGCATGGAAAAATATTTAAAAGTTAGGAAAAACACGGCGAAGGAATTGGTGTTAATTTAGTAAAGTAGGAACTTGTGAACAATCTCTTACCAACTTCACAAAAATATGTTTAGCCGGACAACACTACAGTGTTTACCTAAGCGTGGCTCTTGCTTTCATCTGCTAAAAACAGATTTCCCGACTTGAGCCGAGGTTTTCCGGCGCGATGCTATTTTTACGTCAATTATAATCGTTTTCTTAAGGCAGAGGAAACGAAATCGTGATTCAGCGAGGGCTGTCATACAAAACTTAATAAAGGTTCTATAAATAATTTTCTACCGCCGTTGATATCAGTAGCATTCTATTGCTTTCATTAGCAGCACAAATTGTTGAGGTTGCAATCTATTAATAGAATTTAGGTATTCAACGACCAAGTATTATTCGACAGAAAATTAGTGCGATATGAAATTCAATTTTATGAAGCTAAGAGCAACAATTCTTATAAAGCTTAATGAACATCCTAATGCCCGTAATGCGAAAATATCATGCCTCCATCCAAAATTTGGAGAGAAAATCTTTTCTAATTCTGATAATTCAGTCAATGTTTTATTATAGGATGTATGTAAACATGTGGACGAAGAAGTATTTAAGTAAAAAACTAAAAATTTATATTATAGCACACAAAAGAAATTATACTGTAGAACATGCAGATTTGTGCATTAAAATATATTTCCAGACTATTAAGTGCACAATCCTGTTTGTAAAATAAATCGGCAATACTCCTGATATTCTGGTGCGTCTTATGTATGAACGGTGTATGTCCACACTGCGTTAAAAAAACTGTCACAATGTTTTGCATTTACACCTTTGCTTAGGTTAGCCCAACAGTTGACGAAGACGAGGAATGTTGGAAGAATTGATTGTAATATTGACTGTTATTAATGATTTGAATAAATTCTGAAATATCCGACAATTTCGTTTCGTTTTATGGGCCTTATAATCAGGTGTGTCTTATATATGAAAATAATTATACTACGCCTTAAAATACGGTGCGCCTAATAATCCAAAATTTTAAGTCTATTACCACAGAATAAATAATTTGAATCCCAGCACTTGTTCAAACTGGAAATATATGTATATATAGACATTCAATTGAATATCGCGACNCGTGATTCAGCGAGGGCTGTCATACAAAACTTAATAAAGGTTCTATAAATAATTTTCTACCGCCGTTGATATCAGTAGCATTCTATTGCTTTCATTAGCAGCACAAATTGTTGAGGTTGCAATCTATTAATAGAATTTAGGTATTCAACGACCAAGTATTATTCGACAGAAAATTAGTGCGATATGAAATTCAATTTTATGAAGCTAAGAGCAACAATTCTTATAAAGCTTAATGAACATCCTAATGCCCGTAATGCGAAAATATCATGCCTCCATCCAAAATTTGGAGAGAAAATCTTTTCTAATTCTGATAATTCAGTCAATGTTTTATTATAGGATGTATGTAAACATGTGGACGAAGAAGTATTTAAGTAAAAAACTAAAAATTTATATTATAGCACACAAAAGAAATTATACTGTAGAACATGCAGATTTGTGCATTAAAATATATTTCCAGACTATTAAGTGCACAATCCTGTTTGTAAAATAAATCGGCAATACTCCTGATATTCTGGTGCGTCTTATGTATGAACGGTGTATGTCCACACTGCGTTAAAAAAACTGTCACAATGTTTTGCATTTACACCTTTGCTTAGGTTAGCCCAACAGTTGACGAAGACGAGGAATGTTGGAAGAATTGATTGTAATATTGACTGTTATTAATGATTTGAATAAATTCTGAAATATCCGACAATTTCGTTTCGTTTTATGGGCCTTATAATCAGGTGTGTCTTATATATGAAAATAATTATACTACGCCTTAAAATACGGTGCGCCTAATAATCCAAAATTTTAAGTCTATTACCACAGAATAAATAATTTGAATCCCAGCACTTGTTCAAACTGGAAATATATGTATATATAGACATTCAATTGAATATCGCGACACGGGACATATTTATGTAGTTCCCTGAAGATGTATCTCATTGATTGACGAATTCGTCTCGAAGCAAAAGAAAGTTTCAATACCGCAAAGTACTATTTGTGGAGAATAACCAATTAGATATCTGTTATCAATTGATTGCATCGAGACGTTTTGAAGTATCGATCGTACCAAAAAGATAACAACAATGACAATGCTGGGGAGAAGGACGCTTCCTAATTGAATTGCGAATCCCATACCGAGAAATATATTTATAAAATATACAAAATGCATTTAAATTAATTTGTTTCGAAAGGGGAAGTAAAAATAAAGCAGAAGAAAGTACACCTCAGTATGACTTTCGTCTGCGTACTTAAATTAGAGCATCTTGAGATATTTGTTCAAATAATGCAAAAACTAATTAATTCAACGCTTACAATTAAATGAAGAGCGTACAAATCACATACACAATTTCAATGTTAGATATATAACACGGAAAGATTGAACAACAAAAACTAAACAACAAAAAAGTGGTACAAAATTGATGAAGATTCGAATATCCAAGCAACTGCAAAGTCAAACGTAACGTCTGCGATTTATTGACAGTAAATTATTTAGAAACAAACAAAAACAATCGCTCAACTCTGTGAGAATGAAGGCGAGATGCAAAATGAATCATTACAATAAGTTTTGGAATATTGAATTTCAGGGATAAGGGTTAGCACAAAAGCATATTTTAACCACTCTTGCCCTGTTCTTAATGTCATTATCCTGATGAATTTACAGGTATATGTAAAATGTATTTTCAAATAATCATATTTATAAACGACTAATAAAAATTTAAACAATTTTTAGACAACAATGAACCTGAAGATTCTCGCCAGAATTACAGTACAGTAATTTACTTCTATAAAGCCGGCTAAACATTTGGCAACATAGAGAGGTTTCCATTTCAAAATTATAATTTTGAAATTGACAACAGTATTGTGCTGCAAGAGACACGAAATATTAGTTTGCATGCAATTTTGCAAGCATTCCAGGAATTTTATACTGATTTGAGGTCACTTACACGTACACATGCCATAGAATCATTTAAGTTTTCTTACCATTTCCATAGAATTTGGGGCCTATACTCCTTATAGCACTACGCGCTTAAGTAATTAATAGTGAATATTTAGCATAAATAATGATTTATTTATTCACATTGGAATAATTGTATTAATTTTTCAGTACAATATATGCAATCAAATCACAAACCCGAATAAGTAAAGCATGGAGCTCATGTTCACGCCTAATATGTATTTTCTAGTTAAAATTTTTATTGAGTCATAAAGTTAAATGAATTGCGATTTCAATCTTGAAGTCAATGCAACACTACCATCTTAAAGAACAATAGTTCTTCGACAATTCAATCTCGAAAGAATACCAAGGGAGCAGCAAACTCCATTAAATAAATGTCTGTTATCAAAACAGATATTTGCATTCATCGCCAGGGGGCGTTTTTAAACAACGAAATTAAGATAACAATAAAAACCAAGATTGGGCATTGTACATTTTACAATATCACTCATTTAACCAAGAAAATAGGCCTCGTAATAAATTTGTCTAAATTACAAAAACCTGATTGATACAATATACAAACCGGCGTATTTGGTTGAAGGATCAAGGCAACAATCAAATTTTTCAAAACGAATTGACTCGGAATTTTATAAGTTTACAGGTATTGATATATATATATATATATATATATATATATAAA
>CABFPE010000295.1:943102-967981 GCA_900660155.1 Hofstenia miamia
ATAGTCAAACTATACTACTATGCCCCCGTAAGGACCAAGAAAAACTGGCATAGTAGCAAGAGTGACATAGTAACGAGAGTTTGTAACAGCAGGTTTATTGTCGTTGGCACCGAGTGGCATAGAGTGACATAGTAGCGAGATTTGACTATATATATAAGAACATGGAAACATTTACAATGCCCGAAAATGCCATACGAATATTCGAGCCGAAGTATTCGCGAATATTCTAATTGTTCTTATATTTTTTGAATTTTTATTTTTGTATGTATCAGATAAAATTCTCCCGGAATAAGCTGTACTTTTGCGACAATTATCACATTGGTGTAATCGCAACAAGGCGAAAAAGTTCATAGAAGAGAACCAACAACTTATTTTGGATGAGAAAGAAACTGGAGGCGATTCAACCGATCTTGCTATATTGATTAAGAAATATACTTAAGATCCAAAAGGAACAATGATTTTGAAAATGTGGTAAAAGGCGGCTAAATATGACAAAGATTAATGAAAACATCCAGCACACTTTACAGTGCTATTTAGAGGGAATTTGGAAGTTCCATAAATAATGTAATGTCAACAAAAACTAGGTATTGAATTGTAAAATTATAGTTACTAAGCTGACATAACCTGAACCAATTAACAAGAATACTGATGAAAATATTGAGAAAAGAAAGGAATTTGCTGCATTCTATTTAGAAGATCATGGATATCTATTTACAAGGAGATACATTGGTCTATGCCTCATCAGTCCAAGGATCTTTCATGGATTCTGATAATAATAATAATAATAATAATAATAATNAACTATACCAACGGTATTGAATTGTAAAATTATAGTTACTAAGCTGACATAACCTGAACCAATTAACAAGAATACTGATGAAAATATTGAGAAAAAAAAGGAATTTGCTGCATTCTATTTAGAAGATCATGGATATCATTTTCAGGTGAATGAATTTTAATCTATTTACAAGGAGATACATTGGTCTATGCCTCAGCAGTCGAAAGATCTTTCATGGATTCTGTTAAAAAAAATTAAGTTGTAAACAATTAAATTTACAATGATTAAAATTAGTACCGCATTTTAGCCAATTTGCTGTTCCTACTTGCAAATCTTTTACTTGTTTCGATTTTGTTGATAACTGGAGAAACGTTGTATTTGTTTCAATACCAATCAGAACTATGCAAGTTGTTCTTTATAATTTACTTTGTTCTATGCATACAACAAAGTTACTTTTGATCGATATTACCGGTAATGTGACTCTCATGCAGGCAAGGTCCCTGACCCCTCCCTCCTTGCTACTCTCATGCAGGCAAGGTCCCCTTCCCCTCCCTCCTTGCTTGCAATCTATTGATTAGCACACAACAAAATTTAAAGATTGTTCCTGGCATGAAGTCTCAAGCTATAAAACGGGTTTTCAAATCTAAGATATATTCGAATCGAATCGAAAAGAATTTGTTTCAATTTGATTTGTAGGACAGCTTGAAAGAAATATGTGACAATGATTTGACAACGTATTTTTTACTATTATATTTCCTGACCAACGTTTTGAGAGAATTGCTACACAGTGACTACAGGGACTGCTGGTTGTAATAGAGAATTTTTGCCTCGGAACTTGGTAAAGGACAAAAAATGAAAAGAGGCGGCAGAGAAGTTTGGCAAGAGACTTCATGATTATAATTGTGTGAAATGGATTCACAATCACTCTGTTGTGTCATGCGGACAGCAAAAGATCCGTTTGAAACCCAACATGTGAAACGTTGACAGAAATGAATAACTGAAAAATTAATTTTACGTGTCCTATGATGGTTTCGACTTATAGCTCATTAATGGACGGGATCGATTTATTTTGATTAATACAATATGTACTATGAATTTATTCGCCGGGTCTACTTAAATTACACATTTGATTTGTTAGATAGCNAAACATCAGAGGAAAGCTTTGTTAGGGAGTCAGATAAGGATGATATGACGCCAGGGCCATCATTGGTGGACGGAGTCGAGGTAGAGAGAGCAGAGACCGCTTGGCGTAACAACGAAATGATGGCGTCTTTCTTCAGACCACCAACAGCGGAGGCAAACTGGGCATCGCTCAAATTTTTGAGGTCGGACAGCGAAATTGGGGGCATAGCTGAAATCTAATTAAACTGTATAATAAACTATTTTAAAAAAAATTAAGTTGTAAACAATTAAATTTACAATGATTAAAATTAGTACCGCATTTTAGCCAATTTGCTGTTCCTACTTGCAAATCTTTTACTTGTTTCGATTTTGTTGATAACTGGAGAAACGTTGTATTTGTTTCACTACCAATCAGAACTATGCTAGTTGTTCTTTATAATTTACTTTGTTCTATGCATACAACAAAGTTACTTTTGCTCGATATTACCGGTAATGTGACTCTCATGCAGGCAAGGTCCCCTTCCCCTCCCTCCTTGCTTGCAATCTATTGATTAGCACACAACAAAATTTAAAGATTGTTCCTGGCATGAAGTCTCAAGCTATAAAACGGGTTTTCAAATCTAAGATATATGCGAATCGAATCGAAAAGAATTTGTTTCAATTTGATTTGTAGGACAGCTTGAAAGAAATATGTGACAATGATTTGACAACGTATTTTTTACTATTATATTTCCTGACCAACGTTTTGAGAGAATTGCTACACAGTGACTACAGGGACTGCTGGTTGTAATAGAGAATTTTTGCCTCGGAACTTGGTAAAGGACAAAAAATGAAAAGAGGCGGCAGAGAAGTTTGGCAAGAGACTTCATGATTATAATTGTGTGAAATGGATTCACAATCACTCTGTTGTGTCATGCGGACAGCAAAAGATCCGTTTGAAACCCAACATGTGAAACGTTGACAGAAATGAATAACTGAAAAATTAATTTTACGTGTCCTATGATGGTTTCGACTTATAGCTCATTAATGGACGGGATCGATTTATTTTGATTAATACAATATGTACTATGAATTTATTCGCCGGGTCTACTTAAATTACACATTTGATTTGTTAGATAGCACAATAGTGAATGATGCATTATACTATAACGTATCTATGAGTTTCAAAAAGCTGTAGGCATGAGTGTGATTGACTCCAATTCTACAAGACAACGAACTCTAACACTAAATTTTCACCCACTCAAACACCCAGTTTCAGATTTATCTTTATATTTTCCCAATTTATATTATAGCAGAAAAAACGCATCTTGTCTGACAGAGAAAAAACAAGAAAATATAAAGGAAATATAAAACGTGTCAAAAATTTTGCTTTGGGTAAAGTTTTAAATTGTTTTTTCTGATTAAAAAAGGCCTCAAGTCTAGTTTTGTAAAGCTAAAACAAACAAAAACTGCTTCAATGAAATAAGGGTTTGTATTTGCTTTATAGTATAAAGGTTAATTCGATTTCAGATTACGATCTCGCAGTTTTCTCGTGATGGTCATTCCATGAGGCGGAATGTTCCTCAGAAAACTGTCTCTGTTGTGTTTCTGTCTGGTAACCTAGGTGTATACCAAACGGAACTTTCCTTGTGAGTTCAGTGTTGGTGGAAAAGGCAGGAAATTAGAAGAATTAATCAAAGAAAAGTGGAGACGAGTTTAAAAAACTGGATTTTAAACTTGATAACTTAGAACCGTACGGAAGAATGGAAGACAATTTTGGGGTGCACAATAAAAATGGCAATCGCTATGAGATTGTGTGCGATCGATTAAAACATGCATCCCATTAAAACTGAAGACATATCAGTTTACCATCGTCTTCCCGGAAAATGGGCATATACCTACAATCATCGCAATAATTGTTAAGCGTGATAATAAACATTATATAATAAAATATAAACCGATAGAGGCATTTTTATGAACAATGATCTTATAAGTCTTTGCCTTGAGGAAAGAAGTGAGAATAAAGTTTGATCCTATGGAGAAAAGATGTATTATATTAATAGATGGTGAGGACTAGAGGCATACATACAATTTTCAAGAATGTAAAATGCCTGAAAAGAAATTGTAATGGGTTGAAGCATTTATTATTGCCCATTCAAAAATTTCAGCTATTTGTGTAGCCAAATCTTAGATGTCATCGAATAAAAATATGTTTATCTAAAATATTCCCGGTTATCAACTATTAATATCCAAATCCAGACATTGCAAAAATTTGGAAGATTATATCTGAAAAATTAAATAATTTATGAAATCCTAAGTGTTGATATTCTAGATGATAAGCAAAATATCTACATATAAAGGATTTATTTTCCACATTGCTGTAATTTATAATCCCTCTAACTAGCAAAAGTTTTGAGAATTTTAAAAACTAAAAGATTTTTTACATCTTTTCTAAATTTTTATTGATTTTAAGATAGGATTTGAAGCAATAGATGACATTTTTCTTCAAAAGTTAGAAAGATATGGTATTCGTGGAATATAAATTTAACAAAATCTGACTTATCTAATCGCTTGCAATATGTCGTCTTGAATTTCATTTCGTCAAATTTAAATAGAATTACGCGTGTTGTTCCAAAAATATCAATATTTTGTTCATTATTTTCGGTTGATTAATGATATATCTGTATTTCTCAATGTAGTTGTACTAATTTATATGATGATTCTGAAAATAATAATACAATATTAAATGATTTGCAATTTTAACTGGATAATGTAGAAGAATGGTTAAATTTTAATCGCCTATCATTAAATTTTAATAAAACTTTCAATCTAATTTCAAGATATTCAGCGCTTAAGCTATCAAATAATGAATTTCTAAGATAACATCTAAATTTTGCGGAATTCTTTTCAACATTCGTTCTTTTGTTCCTAAACATGTAGTGATCACATATTACAAATCTTTCATTTTACCCAAAATACAATATGAAATATTACTATATGGTTGTAAATCCTATGACAACCTTAAGAAATTTTTTTTTGAGTAATATAAATTTTAAAGGATATCAACATTCATCAAAACTATATTTCTTAAATGATATCTTATTAACTATCTATGAGCTTTATACATATATGCTTGAATTTTTTCAAATGTTTGCAAAATAAATTCTGACTATTCTATGAAATATTGACCATTGGTATAACACTACATCACTCTATAAAATATTCGAGGAACAAAATTTTGGAATAACTGCTTATCTGAACTTTTAAGAGAAAAAAATTAAAAATTAGCAATCAACCAAACAAAGTTATTGATGACGGATTCTAAACAATTAATTTTGGGCAATTCAAACCCGTTGAACTATATTTATATTTAACTAATTATAATAGAACTGTCAATTGACTAAAAGATAATAAAGGAGTCATAGGAAAGAAGTTAGCACCGCAAGTGCTCTTTGTTATCCTCCCTAACCCTATGTCGACCGGAGGCTTTCATCTCCAAGAACCCCAATGAGGAATAATGTTGTAGCTCTAATTCGAACGAAGATTTGCCTCTTATTTCCTTTCCATTGTTAGAACACCAGAACACTAGAACATTTTTTGTTCATTTAGCATTCAGCCATATGTAAGCTATAGGCCAAGTTTCACCACTTGGTGATTGACTTTATGAAAAGGCAGTGATGCTGGTCGAGCATCCTCCTCTCAATTTTAAAAGTGAAAAAGTGCGATTGGGAAAGAGTAAACTGTAAAACCTGAGGATATATTGTAATTATGAAATGTATGTATGTGTTTATTAGGGCACTTCACGTGACAAAAGGAAAAAAAAATTCTTTGATAAAACTCTGTTCCTCCCTGCACATTAGTCCATTTGCTGGTACAATGCCACAGCACATTATTTTTACGTTATCGAATGTTAAAAAGCAATAGGGTTATTTTGACTCACTTTGTGAAAAACGTTTTTACATATTATTTTACTATACAATTATTATGATTATAGTTAATTCTTTGTATGTATCCCAAATAAACTCTTTCTCCCCAGAACAGCAAAAAACTCTTTGAAATTATCCCTTAGTTTCTCATGGCACAATGAATAAGGGCCGTGTCAATAACTTAGCAAAGTAGCAGCGGCAAAGGAAAACAAAATGTATTTGACAAAATGTTTGCCTCTATAACGTATAGCAACAAAGTGTTTCCTTCTGATAACTTAAAAAACAAAAGTGTTGCTTCTTATAGACATGTTAATTCATGAAAAGTGACTAATTGGACGAGACAAAAATAGTTGACATGCTAAATTTAGGAAAGGTTTGGATTTGGTCTTCGTCGCAAATTTCTTTTAAAAAATAGATTCCACGCTCTGTTGGTTCGTCTGTAGTCTGGATTTCAGTCACAGATAAAGACATTTACATAAATTGCCTCAAAAACACAAGCGAAACCCATAAAAATATATTAAGATTGGAAAATTTGCTTGCTCCGTTGGCAGAAGGAATTGATCTTCATTCTAGAATAAATCCAAAGCATAAACCCATGGTGTAAATGTCTTTTTGGCAAGCAAGCCGCCACAATAATGGATAGTTACGTTTCTTCAAGCTATACATAGACACCAGAATGGCGGCCAGCATCGAAGTATCGAGCGTGATGCAAGCAATTTGGAAACTCCAAGTAATTCTGAGATATGAGAATTGCCAACGACCAAACTAGTGATCAGTACTGCTATCTATTTTTTTCTGAAGGATTTTTAAAATAAGCCTATTCTTGAAATCAGAATAAATGCGTGAAAATATAAATGTAGAGTAAAAATATTTTACATATTCTTAGAGCAATTGGACTAATTTAGGGGTGGAACTAAACCAGTGGTGTCACTGAGGCGGTGCGGCTGCATCGGGTCCCAAATAGAATAAAAATCTAAAAAATAGAAATAATGCTTATTATAAGCAATTTTAAACAAATTTGGGGACATAAACTTGGAATTTGGAGTGCTGATGCTGAACTGTCTTTTTCATGACACCAGTGTACTAGGACGTATTTAAGTTCAAGTATGACAGACAATACGAATTGCAAATTGAGCTTTCTCAATATTCATTGTGCCATAAAAATTGATGTGAATAAATTTTACTAGAACATGGGTGAGTCTAGACAAGGCAGGGTAAAAATAATATCAATTTAAATCCGGGTATGTTTTATTAGAATTTAATAACTAAATCCATGAATGCTTTGAGCATTTAGCAGTACTGTACTGTTATTATAATAGTCATACATGAGAGGTCAATTTGGAAATTGTTTCGAATAACAACAGTCTGCAAAACTTATTGAAGGAGAGGTAAATTTTTACTAATGCGATTGACTCCTTTAAAAGTTCCTCCACCATTCTACCCCAGCTCGCTGTCCACGTCCTTGCAATTCCAACAAGTTTAACTAATGAGAGAATTTTTTTATTAGCCCGTTTAGTATTTGCTTAAGCAATACAAACGTAAATATTTTGCTTTGCCTCAGCCTTATAAACCATTTTGAAACGAATTTCTTCGTTTAACTTTTCAGTTTATTTTTAATAAACATTAAATATTCTTGATAAAACGGACAAGAATGAGTCAGCACTGATGGCGTATATTTTCACTGCTAAAATAATGCTTAGGGAAATATTCTATCATACTTTAGAGATCAACAAACACCCCGAAAGAACGCTTTCAATGTTGCAATGGACAATATAGACTTTGATGTGTTGCTGCAAATAGATGTCGCGTTGAATCAACTACACAACTTGATTACTTCCTGTCTCGATTTTCATTGTCCTATAAAAAGAGTGAAGATTACGAGTAAGGATCCACCTTTCATGACCCCTGGTATAAAGCTTTTACTGCGTAAAAAGTACAGATTAAGACAGAAAGGAAGGTTCCTGGAGGCTGTTAATATTGGCTACAGAATCAGAGAAATTGTTTTCAACAATGTTAACTCACGGAGAGGTCAAGGTGGCAGTAAGGAATGGTGGGAACAAATTAATGCTCTCACGAAGAAATCTGTCTCTACTAACACTATTAATGCTGAACCAGATGACTTTAACCATCACTACGCTAATATCTCCACAACAGACAGCTATACTCCTCCTGTGCTTGCTCAAACCGAAGGTTTTGCGCCACCATTGCTTTCCATTAATCAAGTCTACCATGAACTCAAACGAGTGAAGCCTACCGCCTGTGGACACGATGGGTTGCAGTATTGGATTTCTAAAGAGAACGCACACAATTTAGCTCGGTGTCTTAACCACATCTTCAATTTATCACTTTCAAGCTCTATCTTTCCGGAAACACTCAAATTCTCGAAGATCATTCCACTACCAAAACATTCCAAACCACTTGATATCTTTCAGTAACTCCCATTCTCTCGCGCACATTTGAAAGACTTGTGTATCATAACTTGGTTACGGAAAACTACAATAGTTGGCTTTCGCACAAGCAATTTGGTTTTCGTAAAAATGGCTCAACAACGTCAGCGATTATCAAAATTCAAAATGACATTAGTAAATTTCAGGCTCAAGGCTTTGAATACGTAAGGTTCTTCAGTATTGACATGTCCAAAGCATTCAATCGCATTCATCACCACTCCATTATTGACGGCTATAAACAAATTTTGCCTCCAATCAACCCATATATCATCAACTGGATAGCAGATTTCATGATTGGGAGAAAACAAGTTACTTATTTCAACGGCACAAAGTAGAGCAACGAACAAAGGATTCGGACAAGGTGACAATGATACAGCCACCTTGACTGTCTACGCCGATGACAAAAACCCGTGTGTGGCAGGCAAAAGTTCCACAGACAATGCTAATGTAGAAATTCATAATATTAAAGAAAGCTTATTCAAGAAGAACCTACATTTAAATTGCCGGAAATGCAAGAATTGAAAGTGATTTTTCGATATGTAAATTTGGAGAACATTCAGCCCCTTATGGACATTCCACTAGTTACCCATATGAAAATACTAGGTATCACAATGGACCGCAAATTGGGTTTCGGGAAACATATCGAAGACACTGTAAAAAAGGCCTCATCGTCTCTTTTCTTGATTTTACGCTTGAAGAACTTCGGATATAATAAAAAAGAACTTGGTACCCTCTACAATTCACATGTTTGGTCCAAACTCACTTATGGTGCTGCTGTCTGGGGAGGTTCTGCAAAGTACTTGTTGGCGAAGATTGACAAAGTCCAACGAAGAGCGGTCAAAATGGGTATAATTTATGACTACATGCCTATTCAGCAGTTTATTAAGTACAATGATGAGAAACTTTACAATAATATTCTTTTGAGAGGCCCAAATCATCCACTCTATGAGCTTCTTCCTTCGAGACCTACTTACTCTGAAACCAGACTGAGGAATCGCCGACCAGGATGAACAAACATCACCAACGAAAACTCACTGCATTTTTCCCAACCGGTTGCTTATAGTGCATTGAAGTTGCTATCCCCCCTTGTTTTCTGTATTTGTTTTTACATAATCTAGATGTATTTCTGGGTTTAATTTAAGAGTTACTATTATTATTATTATTATTATAACATATTTACCGTAACACGAAATTTCTCTAGACTGTTTTATTCCATTTTTGCTGTTGACAATCTAGTTAATGAGAGGTGTTTGAAAAAAAAACTTTGCAAATTGTAGGCGGGTGTATTGTAGATAAAAAACTATTTGCAGGATTAATTATATATGAAAAATATGAGAAGTTGTGACCCTAAATTATAACAGTTATTGCGGTTAAGTTGAGACATGATAAAGTAAATGCAAATGCGCTTTTGATTATAGTGAACTATCCTCTCAAAATACCCTAGATACACCTCTGAAATCTAAGTATATAGGCAAAAATATACCAAAAAGCTTATATTTCTAAATTGAACTTTTGGATTTCCTTCCCTTGACGTTTGCATTTCTTCCATACATAGATCAAGTGCTCATCCTTCTATTGAAGAAGGAGACACTTCATAGTATTGTATACAGTGAAAAAAATATATAAGAGAATACAAAATAAGCTGTATGTTGAACACCGCGTTTTGCAACTTAACGTTTTGCTAGGCTTAACTCTAAATGTGATAATATGCTAAAAAACTAAAAAGCTTATTGTCTGCAAATAAGCACTTGATTATGATGTAGATGTTTTTAATGATGATTGATTCTGATTTTGATTATGATGTTCAGCAATTATGCTAAACATTATTTTCACTTCATGTTGTGTGGATAAGTATGAGAAGGACTAAATAATAAATATATAAATTATCACAAATGCTTACATTAACACTTAACGCTGATTTTCAACATAAAATGCTACAAGAATAGTGTGTCTAAACGCATTATACTCAAGAATCATTATTGCTAAGTTCTTAAAATTTAACAAGAAACTCGAAAATTCTAAAGATCTTTAAAGTTGAATAAGTTTTACGATTAATGAATCCCTTTGGTTCTATTTTCAAAATAGAAGTTACGTCTACGGTTGTAGAGCAGTGCAGCATTTAGGGGGTGTAAGCTTATTTCTGTCCAAGAAAAACATTTCCAAATTTTTTCTGTAAAAAAAAGGTGTCACCCCACCCATTTTAAAAATCCTAAGCGCGCCACTGTTGTAGAGGATTCGAAAATTAATTTAAAATGATTATAAGGAAAGCTTAGTATTCACTTGACTAAAGGTATCATAGTGTCAACAAAAAATTCACAACATTAAAACCACCACAGAACAATACAATTTATTTTAGGAAATCCATCATAATACAATGTAACACTGCTATGTAAACTGTCTATAAGCCTTTTTAGAAAAGTTCACGTGTTAGTCAATATAATTAAAACAGATTAAAATTCCTAGCAACAAAAAAACTATGCTTAGTTATGTTTCATTGTTTATAAATTTTATAAGAATTATATTTGGATAAATTTCAATTAAATGAATTCCAAAAATTAGACGCTAAAAGTAATAGGCATTTTTGTCTTGTTATATATTATTAACGAATTAAAGGAAAACATTTGTTAAACTGCAAAAATATAACGTATTATTCATTTTCGTAGAATACTACTAAAAAATATTTGTTACTCTTTTTAATGTTAGTTTTTTCAACTAGACGTCCGCCTGTTTCAGCAAAGACAACACTATACAGAGTTTTTCAGTCCAAGATGAAATATTTGTTGTTTAAGTTTTCAGGCATTGCTTTTGAAGAAAACTCCAAGCTTTCTAATATGTATTATTTTATTCAAAGTTTTTGGGTTAGGAAGCCTTCTTGTTTTGCTTCGAGTTGAACTTTTTAATTATTGATTGGCAACAGGGCTAAGAGGGTAGTTGGCGTCTTTCAGCTTTTTCATAATTTTGGAGAGCACCTTGTCATGCTGTTGGTTTGTCATGATCTCATCTTCAGTAATTTCCTCCTTTATAAGGATGGGCAAGATGGCTTTGCCATGGTGATCTGGTGCTGATCTCTGGAAGGAGTTCATATTTGATCATTAGTATAAATCTGAACTGCATCTTCTCACCAGGAGGTTTCCTTATGTAATGTTGATACCTGGGTAGAGTGGTCCAATAGTCTGCATTAAGATAGGGCCTCCCAGGACGATGCTTGATGGTAAAAGAAAAATCATTTAGGTACTCTATCCATTGTGCCACTATACTAGATTTGTCTCCTGAAAACTTTTCAACCAAGTGTCTGAGAATGAAGTAACAGAACTTCTTCAGGCTCTCAACTAGCATAAGCATTTCTGACTTAGTGGCACTGTAGTTCTGTTCAGCATTCTGTAACTTCTAACTGAAATATTGAACAGAGCCCTCAACTATCTGGCTTAATACTCCACTGATTGTGACCAAACTAGCATCACAGTTGACTATGAACTCACAAGAATAGTCAAGTGTGTTAAGACTCAGAATTTTTCTGAGTTCAGACTTGATGGTGTTGAGCTCTTCCTGCCCAGACCACGTCCATTTGAATTCTCCACTGTGTTGCAGCAAGTTCAAATTATATTTGTCAACTCAGGTATGAAAGCACCATAATAATTGAGGAAGCCCATAAGCCTCTGGACATCCTTTTGGATCCCAGTGTTTCAATATGATCCAGGTAAGCTTTAGTGTCATTCTTGATTGAAATGCAGCCTGGCTTAAGGACTCTTCCCAAGAAAGTCACTCTTGGCTGAATCAAGGCACACTTGTTGCTGTTCACATGTAAACTGGCTCCATAGATGACATTGAGTGTCTGGTGCAGCTTGTCAAGGTTCTCTGCAAAGGTGTTACTCACCACAAGAATATCATCAATATAAGCAGTGATGCCTTTATAATGCTTCCCCTTTTGCCCAGAAATCATAATGTTGCCATTGTAACTAGACTGAGTAGAGACAGTGACCCTTTGCTAATGTTGTGGCTCAATGACTACTGCCTCAGTGAAATGTAGAGGAACTTCCTCTTCAGGGACAGTAGCCAAATCTTGCTGACAATCACTTTCATGAAAGGAGATGGTGTTTTCCCATAATTGATTACACAAGAGTTTTTCCCTAGAAAATCATTACCCAAGATGATGTAATAGGGTAAAGGCTGATTACAGGTGTCAACAATGATCAAGGAAATATGAAACAATTCTTGGTGAATTTGTAGCTTGAGATTGGGTACTTAGCCCTTAAGCAAGATTGTATTGGCCAAGGCATCTAATGGGTGAACAGTCCACAGATCTAAATCAGCTCTTTTCAAACATAGTTTCTTACAGCACTTGTTTCTTATAATCAAAGCAGAGGCTCCATTGTCTATTGTAGCATTGATAACATTAGTACACATCAGCGAGGTAACTACCAAAATGTCCTGCACACATTTGTCTGGGAGACAGTGCTCCCATTAGTTTAACAAAACAGGTAAGGGCTCTTCATTTCATCAATAACAAAACCATTCCTGTTGGCAACTAAGCAGATAATGGCAGTACACTGTGGCTTTATGTGGCCTTTCTGACCACAATGGTAACAGTGAGTCTGATCAGTGTCAAATTTCTTCTTTAAGGCAGGAGTTTCTGTTGATGAGGACACATTTAGAGCAGAATGACCAGCTTTCAGCTCACCAACATCTTTGTCAATTTGAGTGTACATCATGTAGACAATACTGATTGCCTTTTTAATAATCAAATTAAGATCATCTTTGGGTCACACTTTAATTCAAGATGGCTGTGAATGTTCAGCAGGAAACCCCAGCAGATATCAGAGAAAAGATCATGCTTTGAGTATTCCAGAGTTATATTAATCAGATGGAATAACCTTTTGATCTGGGTGATGTAGGTCTGAACATTTTCTCCTTTCTTGAAGGAGAGATCACATATGAGAGTCTTGTATTGGTGCTTGATGTGCGGAGCACAATAGCGTTCTTTGAAGTGACCAATTAGTAACTGGTAATTAGTCTTGACTTTCCTGTCCAGCATCATATACTGATTGTAAGCAATTTCATGTAAGTACATTGGAAACTGGGCAACAGCATAGTCTTGCATAGCATTATACTGCTTCATTGTTAGCTTGAATAAGAACAGCCACTTATTGAACAACTGAGAAATCTCATTGATTTTTCATGTAAATTTTGGCAACACAGAGTGCCTGTTGAAAAAATTTGCTTGTCCAGTTCCAATTGCTTCAAGGGGAAGAATCAACTGGGTGAACCTTGGCCAACATGTTGTCACAGACCTGATAGGATAACCTGAATGCCAAGTAGTCACTGATACTGAAACAGTAGGCACAACAGAGGTATTGACTGGTGCTGGAGGCAAAATGGTCACACTCAGAACACACATACTTGGAGTAGCAACTGTGGTTAAAGTGGATACCTGCGTCAAAGCAGACTGTCTAAAAGTAAAAGCTCCAGTTGTAAATGAAGTAGCAGGAGTTACAAATTGGGGCATCAATAGGGAGACAGGAGGCACTTGGAAGGTGTGCTGAAATCATTTGTGCAACAACTTCTGTAAATCAGGCCAAAAAAGAATTTAAAGTGTAATCTAACACATCACAAGTTACATGCTCAGGTTTCCAAGGAGGGGGTGAAACAAGATGAGACAGGGTGGTCTCCAACTGACCAATTCACATGGCATTATGCCAAAGCAGAATCCTTGAGTTGATCCAAGCTCGCCAAGGTGCTAATAGTGTGTCTCTAGTTGTTAATTTCTAGCTCAATTAAAACAGATTTCAATCGGATAGCTTTCCTCAGCCTATGTAAATAAATGATAAATATTGCATGTAGTTACCATGCATTCATATTCACCAGCAGTATATTATCATCACAGTGTAAATTATTAAGTGCAATGTATGAATAGAAATAATCAAATAAAGTTGTTATTTCCCTATACTTAATCATACCCATAACCTAACTGTTAGAGAGCATGTTGTTGCCCTAGAAACAGCAGAGTAACTCCCAAATTGTTGCTGGAACTTAAGCAATAATTATTTCACAACAATCCATAGAAGAATCTAAAAGGGTTAGCTTAATAAATAAATCAAAAAGATCAAACATGATTGAAGTGAGACAAATTATATTGTGCACTCACTACAGGTTACTTAAGTATTTATAACAAATTGAGTATTAGTACCTGTTCAGGTTTTACAAATTTCACATTTGAGTTCCCTTGCAAAAATTATAGAGCAATAACACGTTTATCAAAAATGAGGGGACAGATAATTATATTTCGTATAACTGCAGTAGAAAATCTGATAGTGAAGAATCACAATGTAATAATGATATAACAAACAAATGCAGTATTTAGCACTAACCATGTGTTTGATATTTTAGTTGTAAATCTATAATTTTGCTTTTGATCAGATTTAAGAGGTGTTTTTAAATTTCATTGTTGTACATATTCACTTTATGTTTGTATATATTTGGGTTCAATGCTTTTCCAACAAAGCCCATTATATACCCCCTTTAGACTATTTCTCAATTATTTGGTAAAACATGACAAGTTTATGAAAAGAGATTGTATGCATTAGATTTGGTACTTTTTTTCAGTGGTTTCTGGTTTTTTGCAGGAGTATATGTACACTGTTGTTGTGACAAAATCATTTAAGGGATTTCATTGCAAATTACAATGAAATATGACACATGTATTTCATACTATTACTTAATTCTTGTAAGATGTTTAAAGCAAATTAACAATTTATGATTTAAGCATTAACACAGACATAAATAAATGCAACTTAAAAATGAAACTCATACATTAGTTAATTTTTAGGCAACCACTGCTTTCCTTACTTACATGTAAAAGTGATTCATGATTATTCCTTGTGTTCAGTAATATTATTGTGCATTCTCTCAAACTTGCTGTAGTTTATGTTTATCAAAAAATTCTGTATTAATTTCATATTGTCTGATTTTTAATATTCTTGGAAGGTGTTGATTAAAAAATCATAATTGTTTATTGTCATTATCTAAAATGAAATAATACTTGCAAAAATTCTTTTTCTTCTTTGTTAAAACCAGTGATTTCTACTTATTTGAGGTATGCTGGCTGCTCAGGGTTTGAGTTCCAACAAAATCTTGCAAAAGAAAGCCATTACTAAACCAAACTCAAGATGCTTGTTAAAGATACTACTGCTAGTCTAGGTTTAAATGATTTCAGTTAATACTTTTTTTAGTTAACAGTTTATAATGGTTTTATCAGGAGTTAAAGAAGAGCTTTATACTTTGGTTTCCATTGTTTGAAAAGCATAAAGTATAGGTGACTGCAACTTTAAAAACCACTTGAAATTGCTTACCTTGATATATTATGTGTTGCAAAAAATTGTTTTACTGGAGTTTGTACTCACAAATGAAAATTTTAAGAACCTTTATCAAACTTGAAATTTACTCAGTCTGAGTTTAAGATTTATGGTTTAGTTAAAGTGATTTTTCTAAGAAAATTTTAACTAAATTTCAAATTTTCAAAATTTACAATTATGAAGTGTAAAGAAGTTGGCATAATATGTAATGGCTTTCAAATTTTATATTTTTTGTAAAAAAATTTTCATCCCGAATACCCTCACAATGCCTTTCTGTATATAAAATTCCTTTAACACCTACATTTTTACACACAGAATTACCTCAAGCCAATGAAAGATGGGAGTGGGATGAAAATTTAAACTTAACATTTTAAGTGATTACACATATTAAATAACTTTTTTAGACCTCATAATTGTAAAATTTAAAAATTTGGGAAAATTTATATTTCCTCAAAATGACTCCATTCTGAGTTCTAGAACTAAAAAATATTTATTTTAAATTGACAAAGAAACGGAAGCTTTTCTTTATCAAACAGTCTGGCAATGCATAGTATTTGTCATTTCAAAATTTGTCACAACGATTAAACATTTTCGAAGTACACTGCCATTGTATGTTATTAGTTTTAACAAAAGAAATAAACTGAAGAATTTATATAAAATGTTATGACCCACTGAATTTCTTTAGTCTCGAGATAAATCAGTTTTGTAGTTACTAAAATGACAAACTCTGTGAATGTTAAAACGGAATATATATCCGAAGTTAATGAAGAACCTCAGAGCCAGTCATTGTTGAATCGCAACAAGTATTCCTGCGATAAATGTGAATACAGTACTGCATTTAAATCTAATTTAAATTCTCACAGCAAAATTCATGCAGATTCGAAGCTGTATTCTTGTGATCAATGTGATTATAATTCCAATTTCAAAGCTAATTTAACAGCTCATCAACGCAGTCACTCAGGTATTAATATTTTTAATCTGTCATTATGCATGTATGCTTTGGTTAATTTTATATTGAGAATTTCAAATTTAGTGGTTCAAAACGAAGGATACGGGTCCTTCCTAAAATAACCGAAGGTCCAAAATTCTGCCCTCGTATACGCTTAAAGTGCAATACATGGATTTTTTCTGTGAATAATGTAAGAACCAAGTAACTTTAGAAGGTTTTTCAATATAATAATAATAATAATAATAATAATAATAATAATAATAATAATAATAATAATAATGGNGTGATAGAAGCACGGAGGCCAGACATAGTAGTGGTAGACAAAGAGAAAAGATTAGGAACAGTGATAGACATAGCAGTACCAAAAGACAGAAATGTAGAAAGCAAGGAGAAAGAGAAGATTGACAAGTACAGAGAGTTAGCAGAGGAAATAGAAAGACTGTGGAAGTTAAAGAAGGTTGAAGTAGTCCCGGTAGTAGTAGGAGCACTAGGAGCAGTAAGTAAGAAGCATAAGAGATACTTGGAGCAGTTGGGAGTACCAAAGTGGGGAGGAGCAGTAGCACAGAAGGCAGCATTGTTAGGAACAGCTAGAGTCCTGAGGAAAGCTCTCAGACTCCCTGGGAACTGGTGAGTTCCCCGAGCTGAGAGGAATACCAGCATGAAGCTGTGCAAAGTATAATAATAATAATAATAAGTATTAGTATTACATAAATATTTTATAAAAATACGCTGTAATAACATGAGATACCGATTGGGAAATGTAAACGCAAACTTGCTGTGCGAGTATTTAAGCTGTTTAGGTGCGTTGTTTCTAAGTTTCTCCACTGCGTATGGTTGACGTTAGGAGATTATTCCATAGAGGAGATGATTGACGTTTATCTCAATGTCTTTGTAAACAGATTCGTCAGCGGTCTTAATAATCTCGTCTATGGACGTGTAGTTAATAATTTTTGATTTCACAGCCTTGGCTTGAAAACTGTCCACTTTCCTTTTCATGTCCTTTGAGCAGCTTCCGCAATTTACTCATTATAAAAGAGTCATACAGCAAAACAACTCGCCTGGAGAATACCCATACAACTTGAGTCTCCGAATCAGGTAGAGGTCAGCATTAACACGACGTAGCAGTTTTTCGACATGTTCAGTAAACGTTAACTTTTCGTCGAAGATCACCCTCAAGATACAATTTGATGATACTCTATTGAAGGAAGAAAGGCAAGAGGGATTAGTTTTTAACGGAATAATCAACTGCTTGGCTTTATCAACATTATCAATTATGGGGAAGGAAGTAATCCAAAGCTTTTGCAAATATATAAGGTCTCAATTTATGCCGTAAGTGATTTATAATATTGACACTAAAATTTTTGAATGCATCAATAGAAGTTACAAACACAGAGGAGACAAATAGGTTAAACATCCTCGAAATATTACGGTTGAATTAATTTGAGTCAATTTATTAGGTATGGGTTGACTCACGGGAACTTTTTCGTAGACACATTTAGTTTTCCTCTCATCATACTCATCTTGGAGTTCAACTTGCCAAAAATTTGAATTGCTATGCACATGTGTTCTTGGGTCTTCGCAAAGCCAATGCCTCTTTCTTTGATGTCTTTCTTAATGTTCTCTTGCTGTATATTCCTTTTTGCTATTCTTCTCCATGTTGGTGACCGTCTAGTGCCTTATTCCACCCCATGGAATAGTTCCAGAAATGTGCTTACAAATAGATTTCTCCTCTTCCAAACAAAGATTCTTAAATTCCGCACTCTCCCACTGTCATTTCACTTTCATGCCTGGGATCTCATCTTTTTCAATCATTTACTCTGGACCTTGATCGATTTGACTTTTAACGTTCTCGAATTCCCACTCTATTCACTCTGAAGGCATTCTCAAGAAACATCGTTCATTCGTTTTTAATTGTGTTTCTGCTAATTTCCTCATGACTCAAACCTCTAACTGTTATTGACTTTTTTCTTTGCCTTAGCTGTTCCTTTGTATCGCTTTGTTTATTTCTTCATCTGCTCTTACTATATTTAGTGGAACTGTTCTTGCTGAAAACTCTATCTTTATCCCTTTGTACTGTTTTGCCTACTAAAGTCTGTTATTATTATATTATTACTATATTATTAATCAAATCGTAACCGATTTGGGTATAATGAATGTGAAGTATTCCTATGCATTGCTCATTAATTCTGACTGTTCTTGCTTCGATATTCGGAATCTCCAAAGGAAACTAGCACAACTCAACTTGACGACTTCCAGATGATACCATACTGATGCGTTTCATAGTGCTGTGCGGTTTACTTTTGAATATATGATGCCGAAATGGCTAGTTTTTCTAAAGAACACAAAAAGTCTTGATATTTGCTCAAACATTAGCACTTGAAAACGTTTATTATGTTCCTAAAATTTGTTGAATAAGAATGACGCTCTGCTGAAATTCTCGACTCTCCCACTGTCACTTCACTTTCATGCCTGTGATCTTCTCCTGTTCAATCGTGCACTGACTCAGAAGTTAGACCTTGATCCATTTGATTTTATCTCGTTTTCTAACTCCCACTCTACTCGCGCTGATGGTGCTGTCATGTTCTCTGTTCATCGTCTCAAGAAACATCGCACCCTTCACTCGTTTTTCAATCGTGTTTGTGCTACTGCTAATTTCTTACTGATTAAATCCTCCAATTGCCATTGATTTTTCCTCGCCCACGACATTCAAGAAATCTTTGATGTCTTTCCTCTTCGATGTTTCTTTGTCTCACTTTGACTACTCTTCCATCTGCTTATACTTCATCCTGTTTGACTGCTCCCGTTGTCGATTGATTTGACTTTTTAATTTTTGTTTTGTTCCGCCCTAACCGGCTTAATAAAGTCTTTCATTATTATTATTATTATTATTCTTACTTCTCACAGCTTCATGCTGGTATCCCTCTCAGCTCGGGAAACTCACCAATTCCCAGGGAGTCTGAGAGCTTTCCTCAAGACTCTAGCTGTTCCTAACAATGCTGCCTTCTGTGCTACCACTTTTCCCACTTTGGTACTCCCAACTCCTCCAAGTATTTCTTATGCTTCTTACTAACTGCTCCTAGTGCTCCTACTACTACTGGGACTACTTAAACCTTCTTCAATTTCCACAGCCTTTCTATTTCCTCTGCCAACTCTCTATACTTGTCTATCTTCTCTTTCTCCTTGCTTTCTACATTCCTCTCCTTTGTTACTGCTATGTCTATCACTGTTCCCAAGCTTTTCTCTTTGTCTACTACTGCTATGTCTGGCCTCTGTGCTTCTATCACCTTGCTTGTCTGTATGTTTATGTCCCACCGTATCTTAACCTTCTCATTTTCTGTGACGCCCTGTGGTTTGTGCTCATAACAATTGCCTCCTGCTTCTAACCCATGCTGCCTGCTCAAACTCCAGTGATCCATTCTTCCCACCTTGTCATGCCTGAATTTATGCTCATTCTGTGCCAACTTCTCACACCCTGCTATCAGATGGTCTACTGACTCCGCCTCTTTCTTACATAGCCTACACTTATCACTTACTTCTGCTCTTCTGTCTATATGCTTCTTCACCCAGTTCTTTCACTCTCCGTTCTTATCTTCCTTAGCTCCTTAGTGGCATCTAGTAGGGATCCTCTAGGTTGCTCTTCTACATATTCCTTTAGCCCTAGTGCTTCTGCTTCTACAGTTTCCTCTACACTTAGCGGTCCTTTCCCTCCCTTATGCCTTGCCATATACAGCCTATCTACATCTCCATTTAAGTTGAATGATCTCTCTGCTGCTAGTATCTTCCTTGTCTCCCTGTCTAATTCATTCAGTTCATTCTTGTTCCACCTAACTATTCCTGCAGAATATCTCAACACTGGTATCGCCCATGTATTAATTGCTTTTATACTATTCTGCCCATTCAATGCTGCAGGCCAACCACTTTGCCCAATTTAAATTGGGCAGCCCCATTTTGACCAATTTTTGCCCAATTTATTGTCTGCTGCCCAATTTTCGTTATTGTAAATCTATAGGTTCATACAGAGCTAGAATTTTTCTTCAAATTTCATATTCCTCCGCTTATTTGTAGATTTACGTATAATAAATTTTATTGTTAGATTTGTTTAAAAACCTTGAATCAGGCTTGCCACTTGCTCCCTCTTTAAGGGAATTTCTTGCAGCTCTGCCAACTGGTTCATATTTCATGCTGTCATATTTAGATGTATGCTAACCTTTTGGTCCAATCTCTGAGTTTAATGTATTTTATTAAAACTGATAATTCGTTTACTGTTCATGTATTTGTTTCAATCCATTTTATATGAATATTTTGGCAATGAATCGAGGGGTATGATTCATTTTATCTGATCTATTGAAAAACCTAGGAAAACTCCGTTAGTAATTTTTTTAAATTTTGAAATGGTTTCAAACAGTTTACTGTGACTTTTTATGATAAATTTAAAGCATTTAATTTTGTTGTACTTTTTTGATTACTTTACAACTTGATTACGTTAACATCTTATTTTGTTTCCTTGAATAATTGTATTTTTATTTCATATTTCAGTTAATCTAAATGGGTGGCAAGTGTCGCTTCTCAACCAGTGTTTCCACTAAATATTTTTTGGCAATGGGCTTGGCGAATGATCCATTCTCACACGATGCAAACATTGCAATAGTAAGCTGAACTTCGCAAACGCCTCTATTTGTTGAAACAACACGAATTGAAAGGCATCCACAAAAGAAATCTCCCAGCGGATAGAAGTGTCCTGCAACATCGGCGCCGCTTTAGCCGGTTCTATCACAAAAGAGACAGGAATAATCAAGGCTACAATTTATCACTGCATAAAAATCATCGTAGATTGTGCTTCGCTGAAACCTATTGATTCTTTTACTTGTAAGCGCCGGTTGTACAAAATTATGTTTCCTGAGAGTCAATTTGGTGGTATCAATTATGGGAGAACAAAAATCACTTATATTATAACTAAAGCCATTGCTCCGTATGTTCGAAAGAAACTAGCCGGTTCTTTGTCTTCTGCTAGTCTCGTGGGCTTCCATCTGGACGAATCGTCCTATAATAAAAAAATGTAGGCTTGAAATTTGGGTTGTATACTTCAATGACAATGTACGCAAGAACACTTAGCCGATGCAGTGTTCAATGCGTTTCAACAAACATTGTCTTTATACATCTGTTAAGGCAATCACCGATCAGTTCCCTGTTGTACAAAAACTACTATCATTGATACCAGCTAGAGATGAAGAGCATATGAAACTTCTGAAAAATATCGGCTCAAACATGCTACTGGTCCACCTCTATCAATTGCCATTTCACCAAAACCCTTATTTATTTTTACGAAACAATGTCAAGATCAAACATTTGACATTCATTCGTTTCTCTTTCGACTGCTTCAGTTTATTTCTAAGATATTGACTAAATTGGGACATTCCATTGATCTCTGATAAAATATATCACAGTAAATTGTTTCATGATGATGAAGCAAAATTATTCAAGGCTCAAAAGACGGATTTTTAATATTCCTGCCAAAAATCCCTTTGTATTATCTGCTTTAAATACTTTGAGTGAAAAAGAGATCAGTAAATGTGAAACAAATTTGGGACAAGTCAAATTTATGCTATCTACTGCAATGAAGCGTTTTTCGGTTTACCTTTGTGCCGAATGCGAGTAAAACGTATAAGGAGGATGCGGCTTCCTTGAAACAACAAAATGTGGAAAACGCCAATACAGTGCGTGACTCTATTGGCGTCTTCAAACGGCATACTCCAGCTAAATTTAGACTCGAAATGAAAAATGTTGATGTTGATATTGAAAAGGCCCAGAAGGTGCTTGAAGAACTCCGTGCTAAGAAACAGAACCTTGTCAATGAAAAAGCAGGCGTTTGTGCGAGATCTGAAACGGGCACAGCTCATATTGTTGATAGTGTGTTCAATGTAAATTAAATATTTATGTAGTAACGAACTTGCTTTTCAAAAACAATGATTATAATGTATAGCACGTCACTGCTTGCTGTTTAAAAACAAAGCAACCCTGTCTTTTGTGATTACGATACCTTTTAAATTGTGTTTTCGTTACTTGTATTTTTAGTTCTATTATCTAAATTTTCTGCTTTATATCTAAAAAAGCCTCATAATTTGTGTGTTTTTTGGCTTGTTATAATTATCTTATTGGTCCTCTCGGCATTTTGGCATTCGCTTGACTTTTCAAAAATAATTTGCATTTCAAAAGTACTTCCATATGTGGTGATTATTTTGCGAACTACATTTTCTTCGTATCATTTCTTAACTGTGTAATAGTATAGCGTAATTTATATCTACTGTATGCGGTAGCATGCTACTCCAAATTTCGCTCTTAATCCAGAACCTTAAGCTGTAATACCAAAAAGTTAGAAAAACCCAATGACGGTGTGATTACGATACACTTGGAGTTAATGTTTTCACGTATTTTTTATACTGCCCAATTTTTTGTTATTCTGAAGTGGCAGCCCTGCAATGCTGACTTCTGTAGTAACTTCCTTACTCTCCTCTTATATTCTTTTCTTAACCTCGTCCTCATTTCCTCATGATCTGTTCTATCTTTCTCTATCACACCTAAGTACTTGTACCCCTCTTTGACTTCCTCAATCTTATCCCCACTGTTCGTCCTCAAACCATCTCCATCTATGCACTTGCCTCTGGTCATTGCCATTGTCGCACACTTTCCTAATCCAAATTCCAACCCAGAATCTCTGCTCGCCTTCTCCAATGTCTCCACTTGCTTCTGCAACATCTTAATTGAACTTCAGGTCGTACTTGTACCACAGGTGACACACTGCTATACCATTCTTCTCCAACTTTACCCTATATATGTCTCCTTTAACTTTTCTGTGATGGGGATTAAGCTAACTACAAACAGTAGTGGTGCTAAGCTGTCTCCCTGGAATATGCCTCACCTAAACCTCAACCTGTGTCCGTCTATCTCAGTCTGCAACTTTCCCATCTCCCTCTCTAGAAACTCAAACCATTTCCGTGAAACTCCATTGGCCTCTAACGTCCTCAATACCCACCTATGTAATATGCTGTCATATGTCTTCCTGTAGTCTATCCATGCCATTGCTAAGTTTGTCTTCCTTCTTCTAAAATTCTCCACCACTGCCTGGTCTATCAACAACTGATCTTTGCATCCTCTCGTCTTTGTCCTACATCCCTTTTGCTCCTCTGGTATCAACCTGTTCTGTTCTAAGTAACATTCCAGCCTACTTGAAATAACAGAAGTTAGCAATTTCAAAGTTGTTGGCAGACATGTTATTGGCCTGAAGTTGCTTGCCTCNCCTATGTAATATGCTGTCATATGTCTTCCTGTAGTCTATCCATGCCATTGCTAAGTTTGTCTTCCTTCTTTTAAAATTCTCCACCACTGCCTGGTCTATCAACAACTGATCTTTGCATCCTCTCATCTTTGTCCTACATCCCTTCTGCTCCTCTGGTATCAACCTGTTCTGTTCTAAGTAACATCCAGCCTACTTGAAATAACAGAAGTTAGCAATTTCAAAGTTGTTGGCAGACATGTTATTGGCCTGAAGTTGCTTGCCTCACTAACTTTCTTTTGGTCCTTCTGTATCAGAAATGTCATTCCCACTACCATCCACTCTGGGCACCCACTCACCACACACTACTCCAATGCTACTGCTAGTCTCTCATGAACACTTTCAACTTTCTCAGCCAATACCTATGTACCTAATCTCTGCCTGGCGCCTTTCAGTTCTTCATCTTCTTTAGAGCCTCCTTCAGCTTTGCAGTTGTGATTACTTCTTCTTGCTGAATTCCTTCTGTATCTGCACACTCTCTATCTCTGGTCCCGCACTTCCCCATATATTCTCCCAGAACCTTATGCGTCCTCGCCTGCTTTAGCTGTAGCTGTTTCTCCTGCATCTAGTTCTTTGTAGAATCTTCCTTCTTGGGTCTCAAACTTCATATTGTCTCTTGCCTGCTTTGCCTTGCCCTATATTTTCTCAGCTTCTGCAACTAATCTCTGCTTAAGCTCTTCTCTAGCAGTTTCTATAGTCTTCCCCTTACCTACCCTGCACATGTCCTGTATCGCCTTACTTGTCCACCTCAGATGTTGCTGACCACCTTCGTTCGTCCTCATTTTCTTGTTTGTGGTGACTTCAATCTTCCTAATGTCTGCTGGAATGCGTTCGACTCTACTGACACTTATGAGTCTGCAGTTTTAGAAGTTTTTGCCTGCTATTCTCTTGAACAACTTGTATTTTCTCCTACTTCCAGCTCCTCTCTGCTTGATTTGGTTCTGTGCTCTCACCCCGATTACATATTTGACATATCTGTAATCCCTGTTCCTGCTAAGC
>CABFPE010000295.1:971452-983042 GCA_900660155.1 Hofstenia miamia
GGGTGTGAAACTCGGAGCAGGATGACTGGGGAGAGATGAGACAGAACGTGAGGCAGCAGCACTGTAGGAGAACATTTGGGATTGTAGGGAAGAAACATCAGAGGAAAGCTTTGTGAGGGATTCAGATAAGGATGATATGACGCCAGGGCCATCATTGGAGGACGGAGTCGAGGTAGAGAGAGCAGTGACCGCTTGGCGCAACAACGAAATGATGGCGTCTTTCTTCAGACCACCAACAGCGGAGGTAAACTGGGCATCGCTCAAATTTTTGAGGTCGGACGGCGAAATTGGAGGCATAACTGAAATCTAATTAAACTGTATAATAAACAGGCAAATGTTTATTGAGTCATTCCAAAAGCCAAAGCTATAATTGACACAAGAACATATATACTTATTTGAAAACGTAACACAAAAAAACAAACGACTACACATAATCATTACAAGAACCAATTTATACAATGTTTGTCTTTCTTTTTTTCCAACTTCCACACACTAATTGATATTTGAGGAAATCATAATTCATTTTCATCTCCAAAATTGACGTTATATTTTTCCAACATTGATAAAGCAGTAAAGGATGTTGTAGTCTTTCGAATAATGTGCTAGGTTTAGTTTGAGAAAAATGTTTAGCTCCGAAAAGCCGATATCTCGGGGGAGACATGAGATCTTGTGGTACCATTGTTTCCCGTTTTTACTCTGTTATATGACGAGAGAACTTTCGGGGAATGAAAAACACAGATTGCCAAACTTAGCTTTGAGAAATCTCATTATCCCTGCTCGAGACATAGCTCAACAGTTCACAGAAAGGGCTGAATCTGTTCACTATGACAGTCATTGTTTAGATCGAGTATAAAATAAAAACTACCAAAAATTGTACTCAACATCACAGATGTGCATGAGGAAAAACGACAGAGTCTTGCAGAAACTTGGCGAAACTACACTTCAGGTCGAAACCGTCAATGTTTGGTCATTTTCGGGATTTTATTTGAAAGTTATCCCCAAAGGAACAAACGATTAACAGTAAAAAAATATTACGAAATTGTTTTGTAGTTTGTCCGTATATAACTGCTTTATACCCTAACGGCTGGATATTGAAGCAAGATGGCGCAATTCCTCATACATCCCGTAAAACAAAAAATTTAATGCTTAGCAAACAACGGAAAATTTGTAAAAACTTAAAACATGTGTTTATAGCCAATTCATTTTGCTATTAATCACACTTTTCTGTTTGTAAATATGTTCATCTGTTTTTCTGTAAATTTAATTTTCCCGATACCCACTTATTTGCGACAAAGTATAGTGACTGCTATGAAATGTATTAGTCTTCCTTAGTAGGTCAAATGCACTAACGATACTGCAGTAACTAAAACTTAAGCTGCGTCTACATCACTGCTTGTAACGGTAAACTTGTACCGCCATCTGTTGTATATTAACCATTGGTTAGAAATTTTTTTACCAGCAAACTGCAGATACCACCATTTTGCACTGGTGAAGACAATGTTACGCAATCATGCGCTCTCAAATAGGGTAACCAAAGTTTTTCACAATCAACACAATGCTTTCTGTTTATATCTCTGTTTGTGAGGAATCCGTTTATAGATTGCAGAGCGAAAGTGAATTGATACTATGCATTGAACTGTTCGGTTTTCTCACATATCTCATCACTCGTAATGCTGCGTTTTAATTATCTATTGCCTCATCAGTCATTGATGCTCTTGGACGACCAGAATTTCTGTAGTCATTGCTATACTTTTCATGTTTTAAATTTATCGGCCGAACAGTTGATTTGCCAACAGCATTGAATCTATGGAATTGCACAGCCTTACCATGGATTCAATCATCAGTTATGTCATGTTGCTAAGTGAGGATAGTGAACAGGAATAAGTGAGTGATATCAACCACATACCATAATTAAGTCGCAAACTTTGTGAATGAATCAATATTAAGGACATGTAATTTATCCTCAGACATTATTTCTAGTAGTCCAAATGCTAATACTGTTAAATATTCAAACTTTTGAAGAAATATGCAAACTCAAAAGAGCAATACACTAAAAAAATTATCCGGATTAATTCGTATTATATTTTTTCCTTTTGGATTAATTGATTTTCAAATCAGTTCCATTTGCTTTGTATTTGTCAAAATGAATTAAAAACGAAAATACTTTTTGTAAATATTCAACTATTAAAATAAGATTTGTGGTAAATCTACCATAAAAATTCTTCGATCGTGTTAATTATAGTATCTTTATAATACCCTAAAGTGGATGTTACATGATGGACTTTTGGCTAGAGCAAAACACTTAAGCTAATTGCCCTTCAGGTATCATCTGTCCCCAAACAATGTTGTATTTCAAGGGGGTAAACAGCACAAAACCCTCCGTGTAACAGCTTGCAGCGGGCATTTCAATTCATACTTCACATCAGACGACATCTCAGTTTAGAAACAGCTAAAAACTCCCTTATTTGTTCCCGTTTAAACTTCAAAAACATTTTATTATACGGTATTTCAAGTTCTCTCCTCGAACGACTTCAGAAGGTTAAAAAACTGTGCTAGAGTAGTACTGCTGTTAAGCCGATCATTTCGCATTACCCAAGCCTTGAAACAACTCCATTGGTTGCCCGTGAGATATCGAATTGACTACAAAATTATCCTTTTAACGTGGAAATCTCTAAATGTATGTGCACCCTCATATATAAGCAAGTTGCTTAATCCAAACACCACAGTTAGTCGTTCGCCTGCTCCAAAGGATAACTTGGCTTCTGCTGACGCTAGGTCATTTTTAATGGCTGCACTAACTGTATTCAATCGCCTACCATTTCCCTTACGGACGTGTTCTATTCTGATGGCTTTCAAGAAAGCACTGAAGTCACATTACTTTGAAATCGCCTTCAGTTAGTCGTTTTACCATTAGCGCTTTTGAACTTGGAACATTTCGGGATTAAGGCGCTCTATAAATGCTTTTGTATTATATATCAATGCATTTTACATAGAATATTTAATATATACAGATGTTACAAATATATATTGCTAAAACCTAATAATATTATGATATACGAATTTAACTAGATTTCAAAATTATAAGAAAGTGTTTTGCATTGGAAAGCCTAAAATCTGGGGCTTTTTGCAATTCCAATTTTTGCAAATGTAGAATCAAGCGCACTTGGTTCTAGCTTCATGTGTTACAAATTGGCGTAGCAATGGAATATTTCAATTCTCTCAAAGTTTTTAAGACTTTGCCTAAAAAGTTTCACAAAATTTTATTTTTAGTTCAATAGGAGACAGTCGATCGCGTCCAACAAACTTGGCATGATCAATAGATGTTTGCTCCCTGATGGCAATCTGAATCATTCAGAACACTATCTATCTTGAGATTTTTGTCATTACTTTTTGAGAAATCCTGCTGATTAATACATAGACAAACAGGTGGAAACAATGCCTCCTTGGCGTAGGTTATAATAATTGATGTGAACGAATGTGTATTGAATGGTTTGTAAATTTAAGTTTTAAAACATCCTCTAGTGATCCTCTATTAAAACTAAAAAGCCATTTTTTAAATGTATATTTATTATAAAATCCATAATTGGTAAAATCACGGAACTTTTAGCGAGACCAAAGTCTCACTTTAATACAAGGTGAGTCAAACAAACTTTTTTTTAAAGGCCAATAAAACAAGCTGCGTAATTCAGAAAGGTTTATTTTTGTTACAATGAAAGTACATCTTTAAAGTTTTGTTTTAAATAGTTTTAATGATCACATCAGTTAAATGACATCTTCCAGAATCCATGAACTCAACAAACCGTTTACTGGTACTTTCCACGACCATCACTGGCATATTGGTGGGTATTTTGGCCTGCAAATCTTCCAAACTTCTTGGGCGGTTGACATAAACTTTGGATCTTAAGTAACGCCACAAATAACAATCACAGCAAGTTAAATCAGGCTGGCCATTCTAAATCACCCCTTCTTGAAATCCGATGCCTCGAAAAGTGTTCTCACTAAGCATTCATTAAAGCCCTTGAAGTATGTGTCATTGCTCCTCCTAGATTTAATTCTTAAATTTGCTTGACAAAAAATGAATTTACTGTAGCTGTTACCTCATTCTCCTCAAAAAATTTGGAGCCAATAATCGGAAAAATTAAAGCCCTCACGCTTTGATGTTTTCAGGTGTGCTGACGTGCCTAGCCATAAAAATTCTTTGCTGTGTTGTACTCCCGGTTCTCTGAAGTTTTTGACCCATGCAAGAATTGATTACTGGACCAGAACAGGGCCTCTTGGGGCTACATTGAAATGATTGCAAATTGTGTACTTGGTGGCAATCACAGATTGACGATTGTAAAAATTCACCTCCAAGCCAAACACACTCCTCTCTGCTTCAATGCATGATAGCAACTGACTGTATTCCAAAGAAAACTTTACGTCTACCCCTTTGAAATGCTGCAACCACGCCCACTCCTCCAGTTCAACTCACCTTGTATATTTATTTCTGAATTTTAATTAGAGTTTGAAATCGACTGATTATGCTAAAATCGTTTATTAAAAATATATTTATTTCAAAGGATAAAGTTTGAATTTTGGCATGAAATATTCAGTAACAGTATGAAATGCTAATGTATGCTAATGAAAGATGCTAAGCTTTTATGTTTCCCAGGATCACTTGTTGAATCTGTTAGAAAATCATTCAGCTGGTTCACCAAAATTATTTGAAATATTTGAAACTGGTTAGTGAACATTTTAGAAACCTCCATCCATTTTCTACACAAATGTTCATAATAGCGAAAAAGTACTTATATTATAACGCTGCCAATTCCAATATTTACAGTGAAAATGAATTACAACTTTTTGAGATATTTCATTTTGTCATAAATGCAAAAGCCTTATTTTACAAACAAACTTTTTAGGAGTGAAGCCTTATAAATGCAGTGAATGCGATTATGCCACATCATATCGGTCAAATTTAACTACTCATCAACGCAATCACCAAGGAACAAAACCATTTCAATGCCATCATTGTTCTTATTCTTCGTTTTACAGTTCTAATGTAAAAAATCACTTAAGGCTTCATGCTGGTTGGTGTTTTTATTTGGGTTACCTTAAGCTCATATAATCTTCAGTGATTGTATTATTTTGCAATATGTGTAAACTAATTTTTATCATTACACATTGGCCTGTTTATACATTTTTGCAATTACATTTACAAAAACAGGTATATATATATTTTTTTTAAACACATTTTAAGTTTAGAATAATGTTAAAAATTTACGAAATATATTCTCTGAATTAAAAGTTGTTTTTTGATCAATTCTCTTTTTTGTGATTAATATTACTTTTTTATACAGATAAACATATTAATATTTCTTTCGACAAAACAATTTCAATATCTATGATGGATATGAAAATTTTTTTGCAGTGGATGTACATGTGCATGGTAGTTCATTAATTCAAGAACATTCATGATGCTTTAGCACAAAATTAAAATATGAGTTTTCAAGAATACATAGATATTAAAGATTTCTTTCATTATCTGGACATCTAATTACTATCTATAAACCAGACTAACCATTTTCCTAGATATATAAGCTTTCCAATTATACCAAATTTGCTATATTTTGTTTATTTTTTTGGAATTTCTGAGTCCCTTACTGAAACATTATTGGAAGCAAATTTTGGGTGTTAGTTTACCAAATTACATCTATATAAGATTATCATTTTACTCTGGCTTGTGATTTTATACTGAATGTGGACTATTAAGCTTGGGTAAGCGTTATCACTTTATAAAGAGATTCTACATTCACAAAATCCAAAGATTTTTAAGACCGCACGCTAAAAACAATGATTTATGTTTTCTTATTATTTGATTAGATGAGTATATCGGTGCCATGTATGTTTTTGGCTCAGTATTATTTCTAATATTTTTAGGCCTCACATGTTATGCTTGTCCTGTGTATAGGTGTTTTGTAGGGATTTTGGTGCTAGAATAAATTCGACAAAATCCGATAGTACTTTCCGCCACTATCTATTCAGTATCGGACATAAATATTCGAACTTCAAAATTTATTTTTGCAAGGGTTAATACTATAACTTTGATTTTTAGCTCTAGGTTCAAATTTGGCATTATGAATTGAAATTTTCATATTTTTATCAGAAATTAGTTTTCTGCACCTGTGAAGTGCCAGCCTAAAAACTATTCCATAAGTATACATTGCGTATAAAATATAACAATAAATAACTTTAGTATATTCAGTAGTATTAGTATCAATGCCCTCGATTGTTTCAAAAATATTTTTACTTAGCCTATAGAAAAAATCCAAAACTTCCATTTTTCCTATCCATCATTCAAATGAAGATTACTAAATTTACTGTAGTTTAGTAGTGAAAATTGATTACTCATTCTCATTTTTTTGTTTTAAGCTATATCTATAAAAAAAAATTTTCTCGCCATTTTGATTAGTAAGTGTCCAAGATTTTTAACAATGTGGATGTTTTGGACTCCACTTAACATATCCTAATCAAGAAATCCCTCCTATCCTTAAAATGCCAATTGTCGCTAAGTACGCTCCGCCATAGTATGCATCGTTAATATATATATATATATATATTTCATTTTCTTAATAATCATTGTTGATTCTTTTTTGATAATGAATGGATTTTTTTCTTGTCAATTTATTGAGGACTAACATTTCATCTTTTATTTCTGTTCGTTATACATATTTGCGTACCTTGAGTACGTAATGCATAGTTTAAATGCAGTTATTTGTGTTTTAGGGGTGAAACCTTATGAATGTCAACTTTGTGGTTATAAATCTACTTTCCGTTCCAATGTGAAGCGTCATCAAGAGAGATCCCACAGCGCACAATTGAGCAAAGCAGCCGGTCTTGACACTTCTACGGACTCTGTGGAGTTGAATCCCATTGATGATTCCGCAGAATTAGGAGTGGACACTATTTCTCATCCTGACGATGAAGCCGCATTTGTAGAGCAAAATAGTTTGTATAATTTTGGCAATGACTCTTTTGAGCAGCATCCCATTGAAAACTCCACCGAATTAGGAGAAGACGCTATTTCTCATCCTGACAATGAATCCGCATTTTTAGAGCAAAACACTTTGTATAATTTTGGCAGTGACACTGCAATAGTGGAGCAGGAATTTTTTACTGATAATCATGTTCTTGCAAAAGTTTAAGTTATCCATTAGAAACGCAATTTTAATGAAATTGTTGTTTTGTGAATTAGTTGTAGTGTTCTGAATTAATAATTAGCTTAAAACATTTCATGAATAACTGTTTATTTGATAGTAATCAATATTTTGTAACAGTTATAATTTTACAAATACTCATATTTATAATACTAATTAATATAATCAAGTTATTGTTGTTCCCCTGATAATAGGGAAAGGCTTTCTTTTGTAATTGAGAGTTGAACATATATAGAGAACTAAATTCACCCCATTTTAATAATTTATTCTTTGAAAATTTATAATTTTTTAAATATATTTATGAAATTGTTGTTCATGAATTTTGGTTGATTTGTTCCATCTTAAATTTTCCAAACATTTAATTAGGTGATAAAATTGTGCTTGGATTTCATTTACAAATTAAATTTAAGACAATATAATGAAATAATTTTGACTAATATTTTAAATTGAATTATTGCAATATGTCATCAATGTTTAGTATCTTAAGAAAACAAAATTCATCACAAAGTTAATTATATTTACTGAAGAAAATCTAGTTTTTGCATTAATTTTTAAAAATTTAATTGTATTGGTTTTAACTGTTCCTCAATCAGTAATATTTTACAAATTTTGCCGCTGAAATTAAGTTTGTATTTTGAAATATCAGTAGATTTAGTTTTTGATTTAACAATACGGAATTGAGTTTTTAGGGGAATTATTCTTAGTTTTATAGAAGAAAAATATTTAGCAAGAGAAGCAGGTTGTTTCAAGAGTTTGAAACGTTTTTTCGGGAAATTTATTAGAATTTAATTTATTGTGTCATCTGCATATCGTATGACGTCACATGTTACTTGCTCGGACAAATCGTTTATGTAAATTGTACCCTGTGAAACCCTATTTTTAGTACATACCCAATCTGATAAAGATTCATTAATTTTAACTCTTTGCATACGATTGTATAAGTAACTTTATTTGTATAGTGGTTATATATACAGAGGATTTTAAAAATAAATATTAACTAAAGATAAAAAATGAGTCAATAAAGCAAAGTGATTCAGTCAGCTATTTAGGAGTGGAAGATATCTTTATCACTTACGCTATGCAATATCAAGTAATTATCATAAACAACTGATACATGATTTCTGTTTGTCTCATTTTCAATACTGTTCTTTTAACTAACCTAAATTCGAAACATTGTATTGTATGCCTCTATCAAACACATTTTATTGGTGTGTAAAAACTAAACTGCACAAAAGCATGACGAAGCATCAGTATATCACAATAAATATAAAATATATCTGTTCTATCGAATTCATCTGCATATGCTATCTAGTTTAAATTCAAATCTCTACAAACATCTCTCCTTTTTTTCAATGACTATATTAAATTAAATGAGGGATTGCAAAAATTTCTGTGATTAGATAAAAATTATAATGGTCTTCCTCACATTTCAATTAAATTGTGGAATAATTTAAATTATGAAACGCGAATAGAAAAAACTATAAAAAGTTTAGAAAAAATTGAAACAATATCTTCTAATAAAACAATATACATTAGGGGATGATAATACACTTCATGCATTCGAAACATACATCCAACATTGAGCACCTACACAAACATTGATTATGATATTATAGATTGTACACATAAAATTGTAGTTGTTTATATGTTATTTTTTGTCATGTTAAATTTTAGATTTTTGTATACATAAATTGAGCAATAAATTTGCTCCGACTCTTTTTATTATTTTTATTATTCTTTTTCTTTACTTCTCACAGCTTCATGCTAGTATCCCTCTCAGCTCGGAGACCTCACCAATTCCCAGGGAGTCTGAGAGCTTTTCCTCAGGACTCTAGCTGTTCCTAACAATGCTGCATTCTGTGCTACTGCTCCTCCCCACTTTGGTACTCCCAACTCCTCCAAGTATCTCTTATGTTTCTTACTCACTGCTCCTAGTGCTCCTACAACTACTGGGACTACTTCAACTTTCTTTACTTCCACAGCCTTTCTATTTCCTCTGTCAACTCCCTGTACTTGTCTATCTTCTTTCTCCTTGCTTTCTGCATTCCTGTTCTTTGGCATTGCTATGTCTAGCACTATTCCCAATCTTTTCTCTGTCTACCACTACTATGTCTAGTCTCCATGCGTCTATTACCTTGCTTCTCTGGATGCTGAAGTCCCGCAGTATCTTAACCTTATCATTCTCTGACTCCCTGTGGCTTGTACTCATACCACTGATATAAATACACATTACTTGTCAAATTTATTTTTTTCCACGCTTGTATTTTGCGTTAAAACATTGGCAGATGTAATATCATCTTACAGCAAGTGTTAAATTTACTTCAATCTTAGAAATATACATGCAATTTCAACAAAGCTCATTAGCAGACAGAAATGGTGAAAATTCCATTGTTTTAACTAGAACAATGTTTTTAATGCAATAATCAATCTTTCTGGAGAGTTTAATTTACAATGGCAAGTTGTTTTTATGCCTTGAAATGTGAAATTCTCTTTGTATGTTGGAGATTTCAATGCTTTATAACACATTGCAGGGCTTTCTATTGTATCAATCATTCATAATGAAACGAGTTATACGCTATTATTAAACACAACAACTTGAATGGTTGAATCAATTAAAATGCTAGATAAGATATATTCCAACCATCACATAAAGAGATTGTTATATCTAGTAACATGCTAATAATTCGCTAACACCGCAAAAACCTGCTAGAATGACAACTGTTCATTGCAAAAAGAGAAGTTCATGGTAAATTTTAGTCATGGGATTATATATTTAATGAATAATTATTCTAAAACCATTATCATAATAATCAATTGTTGTGAAAAAATAAACTCAGCATGAATATAAATTTGCCCAAAATGAGGGTAAAACAAAAAAGAATTTGTGGTTGGTTTATGATCATTTCCTTAAAACAACTGAATTTAAGAAACAATGTAAAAAAATATCCTTGTAAACAATGTCTGTGGAGATTTGTTAAATTTTTTAAAATGCATGATAATTTATAAGGGAAGATGCAAAAATTCCCTAGTACACAAAAACATTGTTAAATTTTAAGATTATGTGGTAATTTATTCAACAATGTAAATTATGTTATATTTTCAATAAACGGTTATCATACTAAATTATATAAATTTAATAATTACTATGAAATGTGGGCGTACATATAATCATTATATCTAGCAACATCACATAAAGAGATTGTTATATCTAGTAACATGCTAATAATTCGCTAACATAGCAAAATCTGTAAGAATGTCAACTATTCGTTGTGCAAAAAATGAAAATTTGCAGAAAACCGTCATGATAATAATTGATTGTTGTGAAAAAACATGAAAATTCATACAAATATTAAGAAAAAACAAAAACATTGTGTATTTTTGCAGCGATTGTCGAATTTATTTCACAGCATAAATCTTGTTATATTTTCAATTAGCAATTGGTGGAGTAATTTTTTTTAATGATTTCTAATATCATAACAAATAAGAAAACTTCTACTACATTAACTGAATGCTATGCAAATTTATTTGGGTTAAAACGCCATATTCAAGTTTCTAATAGAGATTATAATTTCAAAACAACACATCGGATGGAAGAAAACAAAATATTTATAATCAAATTCAATGAAAGGAAAGCAATATCATTTTGTTCAATTGTAATAATTTATATATTCCATCATAAATAAAAGCGATTTTCGATGTAAGTTGTTACCATCATTAGTTTAAAATTTAACCATTTAAATATTTCATCCTAAATGAAAAGGTTTTTATGTAAATTTTTAACATCATTAGTTTAAATTGTAATGCTTTAAGTGCTTCATTGCGAACAAAGCGCTTTATTTTGTAAATTTTTAACCCTTAATTACAGTTCATGTTAAAGAACAATGTAGATTAATTATAATTTGCTTGTCAATGTGGTGAATATACTATAAACAATGGTACGCTTTTGATCTTGGAAAAATAATATTTTTGCTCTCATCACACTTTTACCAATTACCTCCGCAGCATCCGCGGATGCTTCGCTAACACAATTATCCCGCACAAAGTTATTAGCACTGTTTAACGCTTTAACAAACAAAGAACTCTGTACATTTCACCTACTCCTATCTAAATTTACTGAAGCCTGATACACTGAAGATGCAATCACCGATGATAAGCAAACGCAAATCACTCCAAATAATGATTTTTTAAATTTATTGAAATTTCGTTCTTCTTTAATATCTGGAGGGAGTTTGTTCCATAAATCAATTGTAAAATGGGTAAATGATTTTTCAAAGATTTTCTTTTTAAATTTGATTTTGTGATAAGTCTTAGTTCGCTTGTGTATATTTTCCTGTAATTCTACTGAAGGGCTTTTCCAAAATAGTAAGAGGCAATTTAATTTTAATAGGTATTCT
>CABFPE010000296.1:50041-80402 GCA_900660155.1 Hofstenia miamia
GCATTGAAAATTTGATTGAATTAAATGCTCAATAAGTTGTTACGATATGATTTATGCAGAAAAACGCTGTTTAAAAGACTTTCATAAGTGACGTTAAATCATCAAGTATTCGTATAAACATAAAAAAAACAAATGTAATATAATTCTACCTGATTTCATGATTCCATTTATGAATTCTTCTTTAGTAACTTTCCCATCTAAATCTTTGTCTTGTCGACGGAAAAAGTCAATAACCCGTGATTTCTTGTAGTTCATCCACTTCATGTAGTTTTTACGCCACTGCTCAAAACTGAAGTTCTCCAATGCCTGCTTCTAAAAAAATTTAAAAAATTCAAACATTAAGTACATACCTCTGCCAAATTTTCCTTAGCATCAAGTAATCTACGTTTTCGATCCATGGATAGAAGCCAAACTTGGCGCCATTTTGTAAACATTTTCTGGACTCGTGGACTAGAAAGCTTTACGTCTTGTGAAGGACTAGATGGTCGACTAAGCCGACGAGAAACTCTGTGAAGTGATTCACCACTGCCAGCATGTCTCATTCGCCCCAAATGAGGCGTACTTCTTCCAGATTGACAAGGGCTGGATTCTCCACTCTTTGGTCTACAATGTTAATTTGATAATGGTCAACAACAGTTTTAATTATTTACCTAGGACTCTTGTACCCGGAAGCAATTGGGATTTTTGTCATTCTCCCTCTATCATCTGTGAGGCGACTGGAAATGCCACTGGGGATATTTAAAAATCGTTCCAAAGAATTGGTACGCGAAGAAGAGCGTGTTTGAGCGGATGGCCCTTTGACTAAATAATCCACATCGTTCTGCTTAGCAGTCATTTCATCCTAAATGAAAAATCGGTATATAGACATGATTTAGATCCTCTAAATGAAATTTTGAAAAGGAAATTGAATAATATGAACAGCTGATTCGTTACATTATTTAAAATAACTACATTATTCGCCTCTGAAATTAAGTAAATTTCTGAACAATGGTATTTAGTACAAAAATATATCATAAAATTTCATAACATGTACTTGCAGCAGTTGATGATCTTCTAACATGCTGTCAAGAACAGCTGGATCAGTGAGGTTACCCTCCTTAGCCTCCATTTCCGAAAGACGATCGTTAGTTTTCTCTAACCAGTTAAGAAGCTCATCAACTAGTTCTTCTCTTCGTTTAGCTAATTTCCTGGAATTATCTAACTGCACACTTCTTCTATCATAAGTGTCTTGCACGTCATTGAATCTAAAATTGAAGTTCCAACAAACGAAACAGGATAAATAAATTCACGAAATTATAATTGAAAGTAACGATTTATAAAAATCTTAGACTTTTCAATAAACAAAAATATACTATGGTACACAAACATTAGAATACCTAAGTATCATTTGAAGAAATGCTCATACTGTACAATTATAATTTGCTTTGAAAATACCGAAAAACGTCTTTTTAAAATAACCGAATGACGAAAATTTGCAGTTGTCGAGGGTTTGATTTTGAATAACTTCAGAGAAAATAACAAAAGAAAAGACACAAGCCTTTAGATAAATAAATATTTCATTAGGAAATCACCTAACTCAGGACAAAAACTCTGAGAGAAACTGCATACCACCCGCATGATGTACGCTGAATTTTAATTAAATATTTTGTTTTCTGAGACAACTAATCCCATCAAATCTTTTAAACAAGTTTTAGGGCAATTTTTCATTATGATTATGGATATTGAACATGTGCTAGACTTAGCACATCCTGAATTAGTATTACATTAATTGGCTAAAATTAAAAAACAAAAGTTGTTTCATATTTTTGTAGTAACAATTATCTGAATGAAAGCCGTGACATAGTAAATGTCATCTTCGATTTCTATATCCAATGCATCAATAAAATTCATTCTGAAGAGTAACAAACTATCATTTAGAAAAAATGCATTCAACTTTTATTGCTATAAGATTATTCTAACGTCACTTTAGAAAAGAGACTCATCGGTATTATCCTCAAAAAATATTATTCTTTCAAAAAATGTATGTATTCTGAATACTATCTGTTGGGTAATGGTTCAAACCTACTTTTTTTACAAAATTATTAACTTTACCAATTGAACAACTATCTTTATTTGGAATACTGTAAGCACTTATCGTATGAATAGTTATGCTTAATTCGTATAATCTAATTGCGAAGAAACATTGGAGAAAATTTTCGGAAATGTAACTCAGATGCCGAATGTACCAAATGTCGAACATTTAAACTTAAAGTTATACAGCTTTGTATTGCAATTCGCTTTGCAGCCCTCACCTTCAAAGATGCCGAAAGATCAAAATGAAGGATTATTACATGAGTTTAAGCAATGTAAGTAAACTAAACTAACCCGAATAGAAATAATCACTAAAGATTAATTATATGCATTAAGCTAACTAGCAAAAATAATAATCAAAATAATTCGATATTTGGCACATCCGGCATTAAAGGGCTAAAAATTAAAATACAAAGTAGTGTGGTAAATCATGTAAAACATAAAAAGCTCAATTCTAAGAAATAGCGCTAAACTACTACAGACTACCACTTGAGTATTTTTAAAATGGGAAATGCAATTTTAAGGTCTACGAATTGACGACTTTATGGATAGAATAAAATAAAATTTACCTTCGCTTCATAGCACGAATCATATTGCGCAACGACACATGAGCCATCGGCTGTGACTTCTTTAAAATCTGTTCTCCCGTTTCAATGATAGAATTCAAACGTTTCTGATCAAAAATAATTTCATTTCGTAAGTCATAGTGGGGGTTTATCAACTCTTCAATCACTTCCATGTCATCAGGTAGCGGACCATGAAAGCGAAGTCGTTGTTCTTTCTCATTTAATATTGAGAAAATCGCTAATATTCATAATTAAAAACAATAAATGAGAAAAAATCAACAATTTTTAAAAAACCCACTTTCAGATTTAAACTAAATTCATAATATTTTTGAGCAATTGGGGTTCAACATTTAAATTTACACCAAGAATAGTGCACACATTGACAAAATGTAATCAGTGTTATTCAGTTTTGAGAAAACCTAACCCTTTGACCCTTTGTGACTATCTGACTATTTAAAATGACATCACATCATAAATGTTTTCCAGAAGATTTATATATGCTATAGGTTTTTACATATCCTTCTTATTCCTGGACTAAATGCAACAATGTTTACCGTAAACAACTCGAAAATATTCCTTTTACTATCGAATGAATTGAGTAAAACAAACCGCGTAACTATTTATTTCGCAAAGGTGGACAACGATATACAGTAGCCGACAAAAGTTTATAATAATCTTTGATTTTAGTGATTTTAATGGCAAGCAAATTTTGTCAAATAATTTGTTGTAAAAATACAGCGTTGGCAACATGAAATATTTTATAGTACATATTTCGTAACACAAAGGACGCCTTATACTCACTACTAATAACAAAAATTATGTGACTGCGCAGATAACAGAGCATACATGTATCACGAAAATCTTTACTACTTTGTTGGATACCCTTTTTTGTCTTACTGCGGCATTGAATTCACTAATATTTCACATTATTTTGTTACATGTTGACACCAGAAATCTCTGATTGTTTTCTTCAGTTCCTCCAATATGGATGGTTGTAATTTGTCGAACATTAATTTGACCATTCTCCACAAGTTTTTAATTGGATTGAGGTCTGGACTGTGACCAGGCCAGTCCAGAACCTAAATACCTTCTCGACGAAATCAGTCTTTAAAGTTGTCTTTCGTAAGCTCTTACAGCTGCCTGCGCTTGCTCATGCAGTTGAACAAATAATGCTGAGTTTCTGTTTATGGGGAATTTACTATGATCCGTATACATTAAACCAATCATATATATCAAAAAATGGACCCATTGACTAAAAATTGCGTTATTTATACATGGTATATAGTAAATTCATAAGTACATGCAGTGATGTGAACAGTTGAACACAAAACCAAATGTCAGAAAAATGTATCTATGAATACCTCGTCAGAGTAAAAATTGGATACCATAAAATACAACAACTTTAATTGAGTTCAGTATTCATTTGCAAAATAATTGCAATGTAAAAAATATATATAAATTTTTGTCGGCTACTGTATTACTGAAGAGACAGTGATGCGATTCAGACAATTACGACAAAGATATAAAAGATGCCTGTGTATTAACTGACTGCTGTGGAAAATTCCAGCGATGCGATAGATACAAGTGAAGATGAATCATCTAATACCAGTGGTGATGTGATGCCTAGCCATTTGATAGTTGCATATTTAAAAACTAGATGGATGTTATATAAGGTCAGCGCCTAAGAAGAAATCCTGTTCATAATGAGCTTCGTCACGCACCTGGATTCAAAGCTGGAAAACATAAAAATTCTGTTCTGCGAAGACCTTAGTCTGTCAAGTATAGCAATTTGGAAACGAGACGTATTTGAAATAGTATATGAAGGAAATCGATGACCTTATTTTTACAATGAGGAATCATAATAAAGCAAATGTAGAAAATTACAATGATAAGAATCAGGCTTGCATATGGAAATGAGATTGTCTTCCATTTCCACAATTATTTTAAAACATTTCCACATTTTGCAATTAATTTCCACAAAATTTATATATGCATATACAGGCATGGGAACCGGAATTTGGAACGATGTTAGATGTCACAAACGGCCCAGGCGTTAATTTAGTTGAATTCATGGGCAACAAATTCCGTATTTATGACTGAATCTATTGTTAAATTGACTAACATGTACTAGTGTGTTGAATTTGATTTAGACTAATTTTGGTTATTTTGATGCATTTGTGATTGTTCTTAAAAATCTTATTTATATTGTTCTTAAAAATCTTATTTATATTTAAATAAATTTACGGTATTTTCAAAATAGTTTGGAACAACTTTTTTAAAAATAATTTCCATAAATTTCCATTCAATTTCCATTCCATAAAATGATTTCAATTTCCATTCCATTTCCGTTTCCATAATCTGGAAATGGAATGGAATGGAAATTTTCATTTCCATATGCAACCCTGAAAAGAACAGAAAGAGATATCACTTAGGTTCTTCAATGAATAAAAAAACGAATGTTCAATGCTCGAAATGCAGCAAATTTTTCTACTGGCATATCACGTAACTGCGTGTCAGACCTGTACATAATGAAGTTTGAAAAAGTATTTTATAAACTAGAAATTGCAATTCAGATTTTTAGAAGAATAGTTTTATTGATATTTTTTTTTCTCTAAATATTTATAGTAAATATCTAAATCATGTTAACATTATTGTAATATTAAGGCCACAGACACGCAAATACCCAGCATACACAATTTGGGGCGTACATTAACTGCAATTAAAATATAACTTCGGTCATATCGAACGAAATACTGCTCATGAAAATTTTAGTAACTAAATTTTATAATATTCTAATATAACGTAGTAAATTGAATGTGATCATATTTGTTTCTTTCTGATTTTTCAATAAATATTCTCGATTGTTAGCTTTTTACATTCTAATTGCATTTTAGAATTTAACGAATATCACTTACATTTGACGTCTTCTTCAAATGACATGACTTCTTTGTGCACTTTTTGAAACTGTTCTCCTTTGGATTCAGCCAAGGACTTAACATGATCCCATTGATCAAGTAAATCATTTAACCGCTGAGTAAGATCTTGACATGAATCATCATCTTCTGAATTCGTCACAATTTCAATCACACGTGTTTCAATGTCAGATATGTTATTTTGTCTCAAGGTGATGTCGTGCATAGTTTTCTAAAATAAGGTTTCACACTAATAATACATAATTCTAAGAAACAATAACTTATCATTTTATGGTGCATAAGATATTTTGACTAATTCTAGACTGACAGTCCTTTTTTTCGATATGCTCTAGTTTTTTTATTATTATAAAAGTAATTCTGTATTAGCATTAGTAGACGTGGCTTTAAAAAATAAGCCTTTTTCTTTCTGCAATGTTTGCAGGGGCTACACACTACTTCGACGAAGGCGCAACATCATTTTGTTCCTAAAACAATACTACAAAGCATACTTCCAAATTTGCATTGATGACCTTGAGAAAAAATTGTCCTCTAATATTTGCCTCGCAGTTGTGATTTGACAAAACAAAAGCGGAAGGAACTTCCTTTTGCAGAGCATGCTATTTTTGTCTACTCAACACTAAACGTATTAGAAAGCAAAATTTGCAAAAGCTCTAGAATCCTAGTAATCGTACGACCATTCGATATGATTCACACTGCAAAGTACTATCCATTTTAATTGCTGTGAATTTCCTGAAGTCATTAGTGAAAATGAATGAAACAAAGAAGCAGCACACCTAAGCTGCAGTGACGAGATAGTTTTCCAAACAAATATTTTTGGAAGATGTGACTTGGCAGTCACTTCCTTAGCCAAGAAGAAGTAAATGATTCAGTTCGTGATGCAGGACTTTCAAAAATGCCACAGTGTTACTTGCTTCAAAGTTGCCCAAAAATCATCTATTGTACCTCCCGGCGATTAGACCTACTCTCCCAATAAGCCGAGGGTGATTTCTGACCCGAAAAACATTAATTTTTGCTAGCACCGCCGATTAAGCCGACCCCAAAATTTTAAATCATGATGAATTTTTTCAAGTGTAATTTCAGGAAAACGATCGAACACGGAAGTTATTTTGTGGTTCTTGTGTATGTGTGATGGCTACATTTATTGGATTTTAAATTGTTCATAAATAAAGTGTTTGCTAGCCTAAATTACTATGCATGTACCAGTATATACCTGTGCTACATTGTGTTTGCAATAATTACCGACATGTAATGACTCGGAAAATATGGATTAAGAATGCACCCGGCCAATAAGACACCCAAAATTTTATGTAATAGCTTGGGTCCCGAAAATCGGCTTAATCACCGGGAGGTATGGTACTTAATGATTTGCCAATGTTTCATATTTCCAAAATCGATACCAGTTTTTGCACCCTTTCTTCGAAATAAAAGCAGTTAAGTATCGCTTTATACAATGCCTCTAACAGGAGAATGCTGTTGTATAGTTCCAAGAAATAACTCAAATGTGTTTTGTTACATAATGGCAATCCTTATGGAGCAGTACAAAATGGTTACCCAGTTCATTTCAAAGAAAACTAAGAAGTCAAAAAAGAAGTATCACTACCCCAGCTTGATCATTTGTGTGGATCTGAAAATTGTCAGGATTTGCTTGTTGAAAAGCCGAGATTGAGAGGTATTGAGACACATGTTAACGAAATTAAATGCAGGTATGTCTAACATTAAACGATAACATAGAATTCCCCTTCTTCACATAAAACTCGGCAAAATTATGTAGTTTGTAGAGGCCATCATCATTAATGAAGAAGGCGTTCAATATTGAATTTCGACATTTCCTAAATTATCATTTGACGAAATTAAGGCAAGCATGTTTGATGGACCTCGCGGTTAAAATGATGAATGACCGAGAGAAAGTGGCATGATTATGCATTGCTGCAGTAATGAATAATTTCATTAGAAACAGAAAAGCAGATGACTTACAATTTGGTAGCCACTACTTTGTTGGCCTTTCAAGATCTTGGATGTAACATGACAATTTTTTTTTACGTAATTTAGAGAATTATGCACATGCAGTTATTACATTTACTGGAAAATCATTCAAAAATATTTTAAGTTAAAAAATCGGAAAATTTAGAATGGTAAAATAAAATAGTACCTTATAATCTAAGATAAGACTATTAACATGATCACTATCTCCGTATACAAGATTGTCCGGTGAGAGAGCAGATTCCACTTGATACATCCACTCCTGCATTGCAGCAATTGCACTGTTCAACTCTCCACACTTCACAAGTGATTTACTCAATCGATGATGGCTAAAACAATACCTAACTTCTTTTGAATTAGAACACAACTCACCGCTTCGAAGATTTGTTAGTAACACTATACCACTTGCTTCTAAGGTCCTTTATAATTTTATCAATGACATCTACATCGGCAGGTTTCTTACTTCTTTCTTTTAGTCTCTTTGCATCATTAATAGTCTGCTCAAACATGATTTGTTTTTTGTTCAAAATGTTCATGAATTCCTAAATTTTGAAATGTTAGAGACGTTAACCCAAAAACCCATTCGCAAGGTGTTCATTGATAGCAATCAGCTGCAAAACATTAATCTCATGCAATTTTAAATGCGACGTCCAACACAATGATTTCTGCTTAAAAATGGTATTTTTTCAAAGTGTAGTAATGAAATAAACAATAACACCATAACATTAACTTACACATAGAAAATTTTTGTACAAAATTTCTTTGCAAAAAATATTCTACAAAAATAAACCTTATGTTTAGCAAGTTGTTGTTTAAGAATTCCAGGACTGGTTGACAACGTAAGTTCTTCTGCCTTCAAATTAGTTTCTGCTTCTAACAGCCAATCATAAAGTTTTCGCCATTTGCCATGCAAACCACGTGATCGCTTAAGACCCTCTTCAAGCTTACGTTTCAGTTCGTTCGATCGGAACATCACTTGTTGATAGCGGGAAAGTGCATTTCTTACTATGTTCTCAATTATTTTGGCATCTTCCTTGCTGCAAGTAATTCTTTGTAGATTTGCAAGTTGTTCAAGCAAACGTACATCTTCCCGCTTCTTCTCAATAGTTTGATGAGTAATCTAAAATATATCTCTGAATTTAAACAAACACTTAATGCAAAATTTTAGAAATGATTATATCATTGAGTAATGCATCGAAAAGTAAAATATACTAACCTTGTGTTCCTCATTCAATTTGGTAAGATTCTCCATAACAACAGGAACTGATTGCAGTTTAACAGACAATTGTCCTTCAAAGTTAACGAGCCATTCTGACAAATCTGTGACGTCAGAATGAAACCTTTGTGCATTTTCCAAGGCCTTTGAAAGTGCATCCTAAAATGAAATTACTCATTTGAAATGTTCAATTGCGTAAAATAATAGAGAAAACATCAGTTTCTTGGATATCAAATTAAAATTTAAAACATGTACTTCTCTTTGAACCGACTTCTGATGGGCTTCTTCCCAATGAGAGTTGCAAGATCGCACAAGCGTATTAACGGACGATGGTTGATTTCCTATGCGCTCCAAAAGCTTTTTCCAATCTATGTTGATTATTTCAAGGTTTTTGCGTTTTTCTTGGAGCTCAGAAACAACTTGAGTTTGATGTTTAATATATTTCTCTACACTGGGCACTAATCCACTTGTGTGGTTATGTGAAAAGCCGGATTGTCGGTTATGTAGCCAATCGTTCAATTTATTAGCAGCAGTTTGAACTTTGTATAACTAAAACACTCAAAACTTTTAGGTCACCTAAACTAATATACCTGAATTCGAACTGTTTCCAGTTCTGACTTTATCTCATTAGCTTTCTGGACAATTACATCATATCGCTCATTCACCTCAGAAACGAATTGTAAATCTTTGCAGGATTGACTGAGAGCACAAATTCTGGCTTCTTGAGTTTGGATATCGTTCTGCAAAATTTTCAATCTGGCAAGTTGCGAATCGATTTGACGTAATTCTGGAGGCACAGACTGCCAGTTTTTAAGTTCGGTTTCCATCTAAATTCCATTAATTATATGAAGAAAGGTTAAGGTAGCATGTAGGCACACAACATATTTTATATGAAATAAATGCATTACAACTACTCTTGTTAAAATCATTATCATATAATTCGCAAATACTTGCCAAACATTAAAAATTAATTTATTATTTTTACAAAGTAAATTAATGTATGAATATAATATAACTAGACTATTGTATAGAAATATTTATTCAATTTGATAATAGACTGAATTTTTGACGAAAAAGTTTAGCAAAAGTTCGTTTCAATGTGCTAAAACTCAGCCAACCTTTGCCAGCCACTGTAGTAATTCATCTTTTGTTACATCCGCGTCACCTGGCTGCAGCAAAACATTATCAAGTTCTGATTGGCGCTGAATTACAGCAATCTTTAGCTCATTCCACTGCAGTGCGATATCGCTTAAGCGAGCAGCAACTGGTGCATAGCCACCTTCTAACGCCAACGTAGGTTTATCTAAACAAAATTTCAGAGGGTCATGGGAAANGTAGCCAATCGTTCAATTTATTAGCAGCAGTTTGAACTTTGTATAACTAAAACACTCAAAACTTTTGTCACCTAAACTATGATATACCTGAATTCGAACTGTTTCCAGTTCTGACTTTATCTCATTAGCTTTCTGGACAATTACATCATATCGCTCATTCACTTCAGAAACGAATTGCAAATCTTTGCAGGATTGACTGAGAGCACAAATTCTGGCTTCTTGAGTTTGGATATCGTTCTGCAAAATTTTCAATCTGGCAAGTTGCGAATCGATTTGACGTAATTCTGGAGGCACAGACTGCCAGTTTTTAAGTTCGGTTTCCATCTAAATTCCATTAATTATATGAAGAAAGGTTAAGGTAGCATGTAGGCACACAACATATTTTATATGAAATAAATGCATTACAACTACTCTTGTTAAAATCATTATCATATAATTCGCAAATCCTTGCCAAACATTAAAAATTAATTTATTATTTTTACAAAGTAAATTAATGTATGAATATAATATAACTAGACTATTGTATAGAAATATTTATTCAATTTGATAATAGACTGAATTTTTGACGAAAAAGTTTAGCAAAAGTTCGTTTCAATGCGCTAAAACTCAGCCAACCTTCCCCAGCCACTGTAGTAATTCATCTTTTGTTACATCCGCGTCACCTGGCTGCAGCAAAACATTATCAAGTTCTGATTGGCGCTGAATTACAGCAATCTTTAGCTCATTCCACTGCAGTGCGATATCGCTTAAGCGAGCAGCAACTGGTGCATAGCCACCTTCTAACGCCAACGTAGGTTTATCTAAACAAAATTTCAGAGGGTCATGGGAAACGTTGAATTAACCTTCGAATCGCCTTTTCAGAACATCGCCCTTTTGAATGAGACCATCGACTTCTGTCTGCGCTGGTTGTATTTCAGCATAAAGCGTTCTGAATTCGTCGTACACCGAACGAATAGATCGAGTGTCTTCATCAATAGATGGCAAACGATTAAGAACATCGCGAGTTTTCGCTAACCAGCTCTCCAATGACTAATATATAAAAGTTTTCAAAAACTATAGGTAAAATAGGAATTTAATTAATGCATTTGGATGTTGAAGTAGAGGAGAACAAAAGTGACTTACCATGCATGACTTCTCTAAGTCTTCTGTCTGAGAAAGTACTTGATTGAGTAGCTCTTCACGATCGTTGTAAGAAATGTTAACAGATTCCCAAAGATAATCTAAATCATCTAAATTCTTACGAATGATCAGTTTTTCAGAATCGTTTCCACACAAAGTGATCAACTGCTCCCCAAGTCGATGAACATTTTCAACATCATCTTGAACAGAATCGATTTCTTCTTTTATTGCCTTTAATGAATAATATTGATTAATGACTTAATAATAATATTCATATTTATAAGAATGTTTAAATTAGATTAGAAATGATTCTTGTATTAAACAGAAATTGAATAAACTTGCAAAACTAGAAAAATTTCTATAAAGCAGTGACATTGTGCCAGCCGTTTGTAAGAACTCTTATATCTGGTGAAACACCGACTTATTCATACCTTAAGGAATTCTTTTTGTGATTTAATGTATTCTTTAGATACTCCCGGTTCATCCTGATTGTCAAGATCTGCTTGCTGTTCTGATAAAATGGTAACCGTGCCATTCATTTCATCCCAAAATCTTTCAGCAGTTTCAAGTGTAGCGTTAAGCTCTTGTGAACGCCGAGATGCTTGTTCAAGAACCAAAGAAAAGTCGGTAAATAATTGTGATACTTTGTCTTTTAGTGCTAAAAGATAATCACGTAAGTTTCTCATTTAAACAATCAATACAAGCATTTCCAACAGAAAAAATTTCCTATTAAACATACATTTTATTTGAATAAAAAAATGACTTTCCTTCATAAAGAATGATATAAGCACAAGTATCAAGTGGAATGTGCTGAAAAACAAAATGAGGATATGATATCTATCAACTCCTACATGAGAATAGCCAAAATGATGATTATACATGTAGCAGAACTTGAGAACATATACAATGTACTCACAGTTAAGAGCAAGAAGTGATTTAGTATCGCACTGAGCAGTAAATTCATTGACTGATGCCTTAATGCGTTCGAGTTCGGGAAGCTTTTCATCAAGTTCAGAATGAAGTTCATTCAATCCTTTAATTTCCCGCTTTAATTTTGATGGATCAGAAGACATTGGTTCTGGAAGAGAAATTTTTTCGTTGACATGCGTAAAGTATTCCAACATATCGTCTACGTTGTCTTGATACTAAAAATCAATATCCATAACAAGTAGGATTTAAACTAGATTAATGGGCAAACAATTAAATAACTTAAACATTAAAATCATGTTTCCAATTTATTCATATATTGAGGTGTTAAATTATTCTTGAATTTACATACTTGCAGAGATTCTTGAATTGCAAAGTCCAGTTGTGACGCGCGCTCGTCTATCATGGAAGCAAGCGTATTGAACGCAGAAGCAATTGCTTCTGTCTCTGACTGGTGCTCATCAGCTGATGCACCGGGACAAAGCTGAACTAGTTGATCACTGACGATCACAAGGCGTTTCAGCGTTGGTTTCATCTGTGAAATCTTATCTTGTAAGACCTAGATAGTTTATAGACGTTTTTAACTTAAAGCATCGCTACCATGACCGGTTGTTGTTGATCTTCAGTGGCAGGCACTTGAATTAGTTCATCCCATTCCACATTGCCAGTCTCTACAACTTCTTTTAGTTGTTGCGCAGCATTTCTGGAGAAATCCACTAAGTGTGCAACTTGTTTTTGCTTAGCCAGTTGATCGAGATTGGCGGACTTCACTTGATTAAAATTTCGTTTAATTTCTCCTAAAACAGATTTAATGTTACACTCCACAACAAAAGTCTATAAAAAATTTCAGAAAAGAAAATTACTGATAGCTTCGACATAGCTACTTCGACTGGGCTTGTCTTTAGTCATAGAGACGAGTTCCTCGCATAGTTTAACAAGCGAATCACGATCTTTTTCAAGACATTTGATCCGTTCATTCAACGTCTGACACAGAGATTTCTGTTTCGAAAATGTAATGTTATCTGCAATTGCCAGAGGTGTTAAAGATGAAGATTCTTCTGTTAACTCGTCGAGAAACTTCTGCAGAGCAAGTGATTGATCCATGAACTAAAAACAATACTAAACATCATTTAAACACTAATGGTCGCCCTAATAAATATATGCAAATCTGTTTTTTAACCGATGTAAAAATGACCTTTAGATTATATGTTGGGATCATTCTATTAGTGTTATATTAGTCTACTAAATGTTCGAAAAGTGTACGAATAACGATAAACTTTAAAAGACAAAAAATTCCGTTGCAAGTCAGCATCTTTTTATAAATAATTTTCTCTTATATCAAAAATGTAGCAAAAAGAATATGACCTGAATGTCTGTTAATTTTAATAAATAGCAAGAAAATCAATATTTGAATATTTCACAGGAGCAAAAGACAATGTTTTTGTAAGAACACTGCATTTTCTTAGCTGCTGCTTAATGATTGCAATTGTAACGCATAGACATTGTCAACCATCGGCTGCATAATGAAAACCGACATTGAACATCAAATTCTTACGCTATATTGGCTACAGAATAATAAATTCATTAAAATCGCATCCTAACTACTTTTTACGATCCGTTCTCAGTAGCAACTGAAAATTATACAATGCCATAGAAAGCCTTCAACGGTTAGCTAAATTGAGGAAGATTTCGTAAATACTTGATCAATTTTGAAAATTACATTTCCTGACATTTTTACGTTGAGTTACTGACATAAACATATTATATTCATATCATAATTATTATTTTTTGTCGAGTTGGCCCAATTTGGCTGGGTATAGCTCGATCAATTTTTGTCCAATCTTAAAAATTTTTACATGAGTATTTGAACCATCGATCGAACTCTATTGTGCATATAAATTTAACATAGTAAGCATTAATCGGCCAAAGTGCTGGTCGATCAAGTAACCAGCAGTGAATAAAAAAACTTGATCGACCAGTACTCTGGTCGATTGCTGCTTACTATGTTAAAATTTATAATGATAATAAACTGTCATCACTTCACCCAGAAAGCATCAATAAAAAAGTTTTTTGAATGAAAATGTGTATTTTAACATGGGCAATTTTAATTGTTGTATTGCTACGACTAATCCATAACTACTGAGCCGCTAGTATTACATTGAATTTTTTTCTATGATGTTGTGAAAAAAATATATATATAAATATATATAATTACTTCTAAGCTATCAAGTTATTCAAAAACATGCAAGTAGATAACGTTTTATGTATTCGTGGCAAGCAAACAGCATCACTAAAACAGAATCTTCCTTGGACCTGCTCACCCTGTTGTTGCAGTAACTCAATTGATGTGAACAATATATGATACTTTTAGATTTCGTAGCTGCAAAATTTGATAAAGAGCAAGGAATTTTCAACACCTAGCATACCTCTATTTAACAGCAAAATAAAATATCATAGACTTTTCTCAACACATTTGAATGTTGAATAAGCGATTGAAACTTTGAATTAAGCGGAATCCGCTGTTCGATTTTGGGAAGCCTTTACAAACTAACCCTATGTATGATGTTGGAGATATTGATGGGAAATGAAGAGACTCCAAGCTCAAACATGTTTTCGAACAGCTTTTCAAAATTTCAAAGCGTTCTGTTAATTGAAAAGGGGGTTTTGTTATTGCCATATTTACTATATCATAATTTTATGCTTATTTTGTAAATTTATACATTTTGTAGTTTCTTTCAGCACTACTTTAAGGGATATGATGTTGCAACATTCCAGTTTTGAATTTTGTCAATAAAATAAAAAATGTGAATTACATTGTTATACTTCTTTCTGCTGAACCTAGTAAAATATACATTGTTAAGCACTTTGGCTTGATCAAAAGTAAGCTGAATCGCGACAATTTAAGGATATGTATAGAAGAAAATCTGTAAAGTGTTTAGAGGAAAGTATTATAATTAAATTTTGAGGACACCATTATGTTTTACAAAGTATATGAAACAAAAATCTTTACACAAGTCAACGTGTAAAAGAGTATTTTGCATCTATATTCAGTCAGTGACATCGTTATATACTTAGTCAGAAGTCGTTTAATAGCATTTTAAACATTTTAATTATATTATATGAAACTATATATTAATTATTTGAAAAATTTTCAACTAGTTGTTCGGCTAAAGACTTTTGATTTCGAACAATCTATCGGGATAGTTTGCTCCATGAAAAAAGAAAAAAGGAATCACTCGTGCAATCAGCATTAAATGAAAAATAAATTGATTATAAATATGAACGTTCTTATGTTCATCAATTTATTGTAGGAAACAATACATTATTCAATATTACCTCTTTGTGTTTTTCAAGAGCGGAATGGATGAGTGCGGAACGTTCATTCAAGCCCAATCGCACATTATCAAATCGTGAGCTGGCGTCATGAATCAACTGCTCTAGTTGAGTACCGTCTCTGCCAGCTGCCAACGATGCCAATTTTGGACCACACTCACAAATGCTGAATATCAAAGGTCGCACATTTTCCAAAGAAGTGGCATAATCCTAAAGCCTATATTAGATATCGAATTGTGATAAATTTACTATAAATTAAGTAAGCGATTTTAGATGAATGTGTAATAGTAGTAGTGGGAGCTCATTTAAGTGAATAGCAAAAAAGATACATAGACATTAAATAGAGTAAGAACATACAGAGCTTAAGCCAACGTTGAAGTCGAGATACCACAAACGTCATAAAATGTTTTGTTAAACTATAACATATATCATCTTCAAATATATTCGTTTAACCCTAATCCTCACAACCCCCACTTTATTTTTATGTATGAATGCTATTGTCATGAAGTTTGGTACAAAGGTAAAATGGGATAAAGAAACTTGAAAACATTCCAAAAATAAAATTTTTAAATTGATATTTTTGCTGAAGTCAGTATTTTTTGTAAAAATTTGTAAAAATGCTAAAAGATGTCTTATGTCAAAATTGTTAGTATTTTTGGGCAACTTTTAATCTTCTTCTATTCAATCATAAATTATAAGGTCTAATAATAAATTAAGGCATATTAATTTGTAGTTATTAATGCTGATGTGAGCATTTTTTGTAGCCAGTGGAATTTATATATTTCAAAATAAATGTTAATCACCGTTTACAAAATAGCCATAGATCCTTGACAAAAAATGTTTCGCCCTAAAATTTTCACTAAATTTAATATTGTGAAGAATTCGGCCAACTTTGCCAATTTGACTTTAAAAAGGTATTAATAAGAATTCGCCTGTGAAGAATAGGTTTAAAGGATAACACTGATGTTACAAAATAAGTGACCATTTTAAGGAAACCATAGATAAGCAATTACAAAGAGACTTTGTTTATCTGAATCAGAATTCCCAAAAAACAAACAGTAAGTTATCAAAGAGTTGATTAGAATAATTTAAAAATCCGACAGTCCGAATTAAGAGTAACCTCCACCAAAACTAGCTGATTAATGACGCGTATCTTTTCTTTTTTAACCCCTTGTTTTTCAATTAAAACTAAATCGAGTTCTCGAATTCTTTTTAGAAATTTCAATTACAACATTGTCTTCTAAAACGTGCAAAATGATCAAAATCGTTGATAGGCTTGTATTTCTTCAAAATGCGTGTGTGACTTTGGACAAATAAACAGAAATCGTTTTTCATTGAAATGGTTTGTTGGACTGCAAAATATTAGATGAATTTAATTGACCAATATTTTCGTTCATTAACAAGATCGCTCCTCTATTTGAAATGTATATTCCTGGAATAGATTTAAATAAAACAATGGAATTTTATTGATTAAAAATTTTTTTACCGAAACTCGATATTAGCATCTCAAACTCGTATATTCAGCAGCAAATTCCATTCGCAAAAATGGAAGAAAATTTACTTGACATTGTTGTAGTTGAATGTCCCAAGATCCTATCTGTCGCGACGCTAAGTAATCTTCAATATCTTCAAGCCAATTTATGAACATTCGATGCGCGGCGTTGAATTGTTCTGATAGTGGTTGCGCTACTTGCAGTTGTCGGATAATATGACAACTTTTTTCATAGACTGTTCCGTAAAGATCTTCAATGTAGTCCAGTCTGTTTTGTATATTTACTTTCTCAGTGCCTATAACACACATTGTAACCAGCATTAAGTGATAGTAAAGAAGTTTTATCTGAATAGGATCCCAATATTTCGCAAATATATTCATAATTATTAAAAGGCATCATTCAAATCAATAATATCTTATTTAAACATATTTAATCAAAGTGAACAAATTGGGACTGATGTATAGAGTATGAAAAAATTGCACAATGTAAAAACCATGATAATTTATTATTTCATAAGACGGTACCAATATTTTCAAACGTATTAGATGAAAGAATAAAAATCTGTATTAAAAATTTTTAAATGAAATAAATGGAAACTTACAAGAACAGTGTTGTAGTAATTCATCACCCAATTCCATTACACACTCCACTTGTTGTGAATGATTTTTTATTTCTCGAGCAATGGTCTAAATCGCATTATATTTTTATAACCAAGAAGCCTAACATTGTTCAGCCAATTAATTAATAAATCAAGAGATTTTCGCCAATTCCATTACCGTACTTGTTTGATATAATTAGAATGTTTCAAATCAATTATAAAGAGATTGAATTCAAGCAAAATAGTGATGAACAATACAAAGCTATTGTGTTGAATTATCCGCATGCAAATAAAGCTCAGCAACAAAACCATGCATTAATAAGCATAACGTTCGGTTGAAACATTAAAACGAATAACAGTGAAATCAGTTTATATATTAAAAACAGCGCCTCTAAAGTAATTTTAGATTGAAATGAAATTCAATGCAAATCAACATATAAATACATTAGGTAATCCTTGTTATATTTACCCTATAACGAGATATTTGGACATAGATGTCATCTGGTAGGTCATGTTTAACCATGCGTGATTTTTCAGCATCTAAGCGTTGGTCAGCAGCGCGCAGCCATTCAATTAACTCGTCAGTCTCGACCATAAAGTCTTCATGCTGATTAATGACATCACGACAATGAGATTGGCATGATGATAATTCTTTCTGAAGTAAGTCAAATCCAACGATCAAATAATTGTAAGCGGCGGTAACAGCATCTAATGCTGCATACTCCACGGACTCATGCAAATCATCACATTCGATGCGCTTGAGTGCAACTTCTTTACACGTAAGCTATCATGCAAAACATGCGTTAGTCAAACTCCATGGTAAATGCGTGCATATACAGCAAATGATAATTAATTTTGCATGCTCAAATGAATGCATATTATAGCCATAACTATGAACAACAAAGCAAACATCAAAAATAATTCATCGGGTTGATTATCAAAAAGTTGTAAACGAGACGCGCTATATTGGCCTTTGTCAGATCTGACCCATTATTTAAGAGGCGATTTTGAATTGTAATATATGCAAAGCAATATTTGAGAAAGTCGAATTTGTGGCATTTTAATGGGACTAAATATTTCAATAGGGCGGTGACCATAAATGGCAAATTTTTAGCGTTTTTATGGCAATAACGCCTATTATGTTAAAAAAACGAGGCCAAATTCCATTAAACATTTGAATCAGTTTTATACGAGATTTCAAATAATAAGCGAACTATGAAATATACGGACTCGTTTATTAACTCTTAATAAAACTTTAAAGCAAAATAAATTTTACATATAACGGCAGTTGCCACTTTTTTTGATGTAGAAAATACTACTAAGCAAATCATTTACTGATCTAAAACCCCATCAATAGCTTTGTTCAAAATCAACTATTCCATTAAACAAAATAACTAAATGCATTCAAAACAATTAGAGCTAAAGTGAAATAGCTGATCATTGTCCACCTATCTCCATAGTACAATAATATCGAAAATTTTATTGCATTCTCTCTCAAAATCCATAGCCTATAGGAATGCATGTAAGGACACACAATATTGCTCAAAGCAATATTCAGGTACTTATTTTTAGTGATGATTATGTCCAGATCTATATTTCACAACTTTTAATATATTTAAAAGTGTATATTTTGTGAATATATGTATTTTTCGAAATCGATATGTCAATATTTTGTTTAAAAACATTGATATTTAGTGTAAATGAATTTCTTTAAAATTATTAGAAAATAAATTTGGACTTAAAATTACACTGTTATGCTACACACAGTGTAAATAAAGCTAAACTGTGAAAATACAAAAAATTGAATAACAAAACAACTTGGTGTTAAAGTTTCATGAAATTTTAAGTTTATTAATAGCAAAATGAACATCACTGTAAAATTTAAAAAATACAAATTTTTGTTGTATATTATATTTGAAAACTTTTTGCAGAAAATAATTTTTTATTAAAATGAAAATTAAAAATAAGAACTACCTCCACCGAATCCAAAATGTTTTGAAGTTTTTCCCGATCTACAGAAATTTCAGAAAATTCCTCGAGTAACTCACTTGTTTCATCAAGATATAACGACAAAACTTTGATTTTGCTGACTATGTCTCTAAACAATGAAATGTATAATAAATAATTTTGCACACATATGTATACATAAAATTATAGTATCGAATTATATTGTAATTGAAATTCCTCAGGCCATCCTGAATAAAGGAAAATACGACAGTGTATATATTTTAAAATCAAGTATTTTTGAAACTTCAAAATTATATCCAATTACTAATAAAAGCTTGTTTGTAATAAATTACTCACTTGACAGTGTCTGAGGTCTCAGCAACATGTGTTTTCCTGTCCAAAATTGATTGAGTGACGGCACATTTTTGAATATTATCAATTGCTAACTTAATCGCATCATTTTCAAGGTCCACTCGTTCTTTGGTTGCTTCAACTGTGCTCGTTGAAAAAGCATCAAAGTCACCAAGCATTTCAAGCTTTGCCTAAATTTAGGTGTTCAAAATTATATCCACCAGGGAGAATTAACAAAAATAAATCACAAAAATTACAGCTAAGTCTTCTTCAATAACTTCAGCAAACAGTGGAAGTCCAAACAGAGGACTACAATCAGAAAGTAAATCTTCATATTCTTCAGTAGTGCTAGCAACTAATTGAAGAACAAAAGTATCGTCTCCAATGGCTAACAACTGCTTGCAAGAATCAACTCGTGTAGATAAATACTAAACAAAAATTTCAAATAGTCATCTATACTGACTAGAAAGAATGATTTTCGGCATTGCGAGAAAAGGCCGAAATGCCATTTTTACCAAATAATGCCTAGCTATTGCGTGCTTATATATATATATATATTCTCGAGAAGACTGTGAATCACATTATATTTGTAAAATATAATATGCTTTTGAGCCAATAGTTTATCTTGAAATTGTAATTTTCATTTTTAACCAAATGCCGAAAAGTTAGAAATGCCGGAAAACGCAAAACAAATTTGAAAACTAATAGATATGCTATTAAGATTCTACGATTGGGATCACATAAATTCACATTACCTCTTTCACATTCATGTTGCAAGCGGTTAAAATATTAGACAAATCTTTAATTAAATCTTCATCCTCAGATGTTTTCGTTCCAATATCTGCGATACTGAGAACAATATCATTGGTAGATTCAACAAGAGGCTTTAAATAGGAATTCTTTAGGGTCTATGAAAATAAAATAATAGGCTTAAAACATCGTAGAACAAGTTACCAAGCTTTGATCCACAAGCTTAGAAAGATCAGCAGAAGTGGTGGCACGTCCAGTGCTATCACGTAGACTAACCAGCATTCTATTACAATTGTCAGATGCATTGTCAAACAGCTTAATTTTGTTAGATAAAAGATCCTTCGATTTGAAAAGAGCGTCTGATTCTTTGGCTTTTTGCAAAAGTTTTTCTTTAGTTTCTTCACAACGTTCCAACAATTTTTTAATCTAAACAAATAGAATTTAATTACAGTTATTGCACAAATCGATTAAAAATAACTACTGCCTTAAAATGAAAAAAACTTTGTTTGTGATGTCCAGTCTTACTTCAGGAAATGCAATAAAATTCTTGAAATATGTGACTTGAAATGAATTTGTCTGTAAGCATATGTGAGTGTCATCTAAACCCATCACAGAGTACACCAACAAATCAGATTTCTGCAAAACTACAGAATTTTAATAGACCTTGATATGCTCTGTACTGCAACGAAATAAATAAACAAGTCGTTTGTACAAATTTCCGGCAAGTGCAAACAAATTTATCAAGTAACTAAGGCATTTAAAAAGAAAATAAAAACAATTTAAAATAAGAAACTGCTTACTTCTGAATAATATAGCTCCTCGTTGATAATTCTTACATCTTCTTCAGAGCTGAAAGTCGAATTAAGAAGCGCTTTAAGATTTTCATGCAATTCATCAATTGATTCAAATACATCCTCTGATTTTGAAGATTGGAGAGCAGCGAGTGTTTTGTAATGACGTTCTATTTCGGCAACTAATTCATCATTATTTCGACGACAGTTGGTTAATGTGGCGATTCTTTTCTCCAAGGACGATATGAGAGAATCAATACGCTTCTGTGTGTTAGTAATATCAGCGCACATTGCGGTGTTATCGGCAGAGGGCACTTTCTTAGATAAGGATTCAAATTCAGAATTAAGTTCCTCTAGTCCAGATTCCATAGTAGCCATTTCATCTGAAAGTTCAACATATTTTGGGAGCAAATAAGCTGTTAACTCCCGACGTTGAAGTGTCTAATGTATATATATATATATAAATAAGTAGTTCTAAAAATCTTAAGTATACCCTTTCTGAAAGTTCAGCATTAGCAACGACTTCCAATACATCCTCAATTCGGTTAACCAAAGCAATCACTGCTTCTTCAACTTCTTCTCCCAGTTCAAATTGATCTTGAATACTTGCTTTACGTCTGCGCAATTTTTCTAACACTTCATCAACTTCCATTTGTGGAATGTTGCTATTCTCCTCGGCAGCATCTTCGCCATAAAGTTCCAACAAATGTTTCTGCAGAATGGTATCTGTAGAAATCATTTGCGAATTTAAATCATCAAGAAGTTGTCGAAGTTGATGTGTGTAACTAATAGATGCGTCCGTATCTAAAGTAGTCAATGCGACGGATTGAAGCTTTTTATCGAAATTTGCAGTCCAAGCGTTTACGGATTTGATAGCTGATTTCAATGAAGATGCAATTCCCATGGTCTTATTAAGTCTTGCGTGTCTAATAGTGGATAACAAGGAAATCTCTTCATATGACTCTCTTGTTTCTGTTAAAATACGCGATAATACTATATTAGCTGGCGTGTCGCTGCCATCAACAAGTAATTCCTCTCCCATTTGCAAGAGATTGCCAATAGCCTAAAATTATAAACATCCTAATTGATTAATTCAACATCACTTTAACGGCACACTTATACACTAAAAGCAATGCACATTAAGGTGAGTGTGTTATTATATGATTAATATTAAAATAATTGCATTAATATACAGCAATTGCAATGAAAATCCGACTACTATTCTTATATTATAGAAGATATAAATTTCATTCTTAGCAAGTTAAAATTTAAATTTTATGTGCGTTTTTATCAAAAAATCTAGTTTATATTCAATGCCACATTTTAAGTACTCATTAAAAATAACTTTCTACTATTGAAAAAGTTAATTCAGTATGAAAAATATGGTATTTGAGTTAAAAAAATTTTAGAAATATTAACGTGTCAGTTATAAGTAAATTCCATTATATTAACAAAGTTGTATGAAACTAAGTAATGGGTTTGAAAAACTAAATATACTTCGTCATTGTTTGAGACATCTCTGACTATGTTCTCGTGATCTGCCAACTGTTGTTTCAGTTGATTGAAAATATCAGAAACAGGTGAAGCGTTGTTCAACTCATTAATGCGAGACTTTAGCTGCCGCAGTGTACTTTCCAAACTTGCTGAAAACTCTTGACTATCCAGCAAAGCAGCATTTAGTTTATTACAGCGATTCTCTAAAAAATGGTGGCCTAATACATGACATCTACTAATAGTTTGCAAATGAAAACGTTGAATTTCAACATTACATATAAAAATAAAAGTTAATAAGCTTTTATGAAATTGCCACCATTATTTTGTACGTATTTCTGTTTGAATCATCTCCTTCAACTTACATACCCACACAAAGAAAAACTTTAGTTACCATGCAGGTGAACGATGTGCTTTCACTCTCAAGGCATTTGATATAAATGTTAGTCAAAATTTTAATTTTCCACTATTACTTCACTCTTCACTTACAGTTAGAAATACCATACTAAATTGAGTGGAGAACTTTGATTCCTGACAAGATTTAAATAGCCAACGCCTAGAATCCCTGTTTGGCAAATAAATTGTATTGTGTGCGCGTATCTAAGTTGAAGAAAAGAACTCAACCCGAAATTCGCGCAAAATAATAGTCGTCATTTTCTGGAGATTACATGAAAATCTTAATTATTCTTTGTATAGTACATAGTATTCCATGTTTGCACTTTCGCTTATGAATTAAATATTGATTATCTCCATTTATTTAATAATAAAAACGTTGGTTTGACTGCCGCACCCCGAAATTTTTTAAACAAATCAATCTTAGGACCGCCTCAAAGAACATCCATTTACATGAGATCTGAAAAATTATTGCATTTGGAAAAAATGCTTTCCATGAACATTCCTTAACTAAAATTCTTGCAGTATTTACCAAATTGTAGAAATTAGATGAGTATGAATTTTATGGCTCAGGAATGGATAAAAAGCTTAGAGAATTTGCTTGCACTTTCTTGAACAGCCACAAAAAACCAATTTTTTAATAAAAAATTAGATAAAATATATAATAATTACAAATCGTATTAATGATGAGGTATAAAAAGAAAAATATTGATATGCAACAATTTCAATCAATTAACATACCCAGCTGCTCACAGAGATCGTAGTACGGTAATGAAATTTCTTCAAATTGAAGAAGCAATTTGCGTTTCTGACGACGACTGTCTGACATGTCTAAAAGAATAGAAAAGGAATCCTGACATTCTGAGAGAGTAATCTTTTTGGAATCAGATTCGTCTTGGAGCTTCTAAACAAAACCGCTAAATTGAGATTCAATGCTAGGTATAGTTGTAGACATGACCTTAATTGCAAACTTTTAAACATTTATGTCAACAAGAGACAGAATAAAAAAATTGAAATTTTACAGGTAAATTCATTGGTTCTCCATTCTGACTTACAATAAATATGATTAAAATTTCTTTGAAATAGACATCTGAAAGTGTACAGTAAGCATAAATACCTTGATTACTTCAATCTGTTGTTTAATGACCGCAACCTGACCAGACGAAAGGTTGGGCAGCTCATCTAGTTTGGCATTAGTTTCTTTGATCCAAATCTTCAAAAAGTCGAGCGATGAATAAAATTTAGTGGACTCCCGGATTGCGGTTTCCGTTAATGATAGTCGACTGTGTACTCTAAATTGCCGGATCATGGTTAATTTTGCTAAAAATATATGTGTACATGAATAAGCGTTCATTCCAGAAAACTGTTAATGTTTATGAAAAGAGCAAAAACTACCTATTGGAAACCTCTTCCCAAGTTTGTGTAATTAATGTCATTTTATGCTTAAGAGTGGATTTAGCACGAACTGTGGGACTTAATGCCTGCTGCACTGTCTGTCCTTGCTGAATAAAGTGATCGAACATCACGCCTTTAGTTGAAAATTCATTTTCTAACATCTAAACATGGTTTAAAGCGATATCGAGTTATTATAAGGTAAAAGTACTGCAACTGAAACGAAAAGTAGAAAATTTTATAAATGATATACAAATGAAATAATTTATTTCGATAGAGGCACGCCTATATAGCATATATTAGAACAAATCAGTTTTGCATCACAATTTAAAAACGGTTCTTGAAATCATAAACAGTAATTTCAGATGTCAAACTTATAAAATATTTTGTTTATCTCAATTTTAGCATTAAGATTCATTTCTTTGTTTTATATTTAATCCTACTTCTACTGGTGTTGCTTTTAAGTAACATTTTTGAATAATTTTACGCAAGCCTGTTAAGAAATATTGAACGCTTTTTCATGGACACATCTATGGCGTTGTGCACGCTCATGAAATGATGAAGATTTGTGCTAAAACATATTCTTTTGGATGAAGTATATAAATATGAATTTTTTTCCAATGAAAAATCCAATTTTTGAAAGAAAACTTTCCAATTCACTCTATACCTAATGTTCAGATAATGAGGCGGTATAATGCCATTGGAACAACAAGTACCCTGAAATATTCGTTTTCTGAAGAAAAACTATGATGCTCCGACTTCTGACTTTGAGCACAGCGCGCATAGACGAATTAAAGACGATAAAGAAAGAGGAGACAATAGTTTATCTTCTGTTGTTTTGAGATATTAAATATCTTCAATAGTTCGTGAGGAAACAGAGATTTTGAAAAATTCCTAGTAAAATTAGTGTTAAAGTTTATGGGAATTGTTGAAATATCTTTTGTTCTTGTCTTAACTACATACGTTCCCTTTTCTGTATTGTAATCGCAATGCAGACGAGTGTCACACGTTCCATAAATTGTATTGCTACAGCTATTCGAAGGATTGATACACGATGTATTTTTATTTGTTTGAGCAAATTTTCAAAAAAGTGTCTACAAAGGTTTTGAAGAAACATTAATCTGTCAGGTTTAAAGAAATTCTTCTGCATTGATTAAATCTATTCAAAACTCAGTATGTTAACGGAATTACAAAAACTAAACATTCTTTGTAATTGTCTGAGACACCATTTACAATCATTGATTCAGTTTGCTGTGAAATAAAAGGTTTATAAATAACATTTCATATATATTGAGAAAACGCACTTTTAATTTTATATATAAATTTTAATAATCCAATACAACTGTTTAATGCTAAAAAACTTTTAGGTTTTAATCTGATATTTGCTAAGTTATAAATGCGTACTTATACACCTTTGCATAATATGGATATCGTACACACATTTTTTAGATGATCAATTTAAATAATTTTAAAAAAATCTTGCAATCTTAATTTTCGAATTAAAAATCATTAAAATGGACACCCATGTGGAAAATATAATATTTATTTATGCGGGAAATGTGACGTTAACGTTTACTCAGGAATTTAAATACAACCCTATTCTTTGCAATTAGTATAAATTTAAATTATTGTATTACCTATTTCTATCATACATTAAGTGATTTTTTGAATTTGACGCGATGGAAAGCGAATATTTCATGTAATAACATATTACCTTAAGTACATAACGTTGTTCTAATAAAAGTTCTTTCTCAACCGAGATCATTCCGAGATTGTTCAATGATTTTTCTTTCTGCTGAAGCCATGAAAGTAGTTCGTCGTGAAGTGATTCGAAAACATTCAATGCATTTGAAGTAGTCTTAAGAAGTAAAGCTCTCTGATTAGATCGAGACAATAGTGAATTGAAACGATCTTCTAAAATTTCATTCATTAGAAAATAAATATCATTGTGATAAAATTTAAAATTGATGTGTTTTTGAAAAAATAATTACGGAAATAAAAAATTAAGTGTACACCGTTAACCCGACATGTCTATTATAAACAAATAAATGTACAAATTTGCTCAATAAATAGCAGCTAGGCATTTGAAATAGTTATATTTGGTGGAAAATCAATGCTGATATTTAGAAGCAATTAATTATTCACGAAACGTGTGAGGTGATTAAACATTCAAATCTTAACAAAGATTAATGAAATACCAGAATAGTGCATTAGCAAAGCCATTACTACATCCTTAAATGAAAGTAATTGCTCTTAGAACCTGATAACTTACCAACAATAATGCAGTTTCGTTTTAGAGCAAATTGACCTTGCACATTGGCGGCAGATTGTGCAATCCCAGCGAATTTTTCCAAAAGTGAATCGATGTGAATTCTACCCTCGGAAACATGTTGCACAAATAAAGACTGTTGTCGCAACTGCTTTTCCAGTGCAGATGACTGCATAGAAACTGGTTCTTGGTTTATTGTATTCAACTCTTTCTCATCTAACCAATTTGTTGTTGTCAACAAACACTGGGAATATTCGTGCACCTAAATTGTGTATTAGAAAGAGTATAAAAAGAAAGGATTTGTTACTTCATGATTATGTGTAACTATAATTTATAATAGACTTTCATTAATAACTAGATAAATTTTTCTAATGTGTTATTAAAGTGGTGTCGTAAAAAAAGTACTCGCAAAAACAACAATTATGGAACATCTTAAAATCATCAAGGTTACATTGGTTATTACAACCATATACAGTCATTGTTAGTAAAGTTTCGATGATTTTCATATGTAGCACTTGCTTGGAAGAAACTTGAAGTGATGCTAGTGCACCGGATGTTTGTAATCATTGGTTGAATATAATTTTCATTGGTTTCCTATTCGCTTAACAATTTTCATCATTCAATAATCCATTGAGCTAAATATGAAATGGTTTATGATATTAAAACGGGTTGCCGCCAAATTCCAGGTTGCTTTCTTGAAGCAGTTTCTTAGTGATTACAGAAACAATTTAAATGTCTCCATCATGATGAGCAGCGATTTTGTGATTTGTTCTCCCTTGTTCATTTTCAACTTCAATTCCGAAATACCATAATTAAGTGATCAATTAGTAAAAATCTTATTTCACTTAAATTTCAATTCAATTCGGCTATTTTATACCAGGAGATAAAATGTAGAGTGGTGTTAATCGATGCCGAGTGCATATAGAGTAGTCAGAATATGTATTATATTTTTGTATTACCATAAATCTTAAAAATTGCTATACAACAAAGTATGCTCAAAAAAATATAAAAAGAATACATGATCGAATACATATACTTCCGCGGATGAAGAAAAAATCAATCAGAATCGTATGCCAAATCGAATGCATATATTTAGGTAATAAGAAACGTATGCAATTAAACTTACGTTATTGACAAGTGTTAACAAATATTGTTCTCTTTCTAAAAGTGTCTGCTTCAATGTGTCATACTGCTCACTCAGAGAAGCAACTTCACTTAGAATAAGTGATTTAGACTGCGGCTGAGGAGAACCACACGCATCTAAAACTAGTAAAATTCAAATTCATCAACAATTGCTTCGCATATACAGCCGGCGAAATGGAAATATGAACATCCCTTTTTTTGAAGTTTTTCTTGTTTAAAAAATTCATTCAGCAAGCATAAGAAATTATCCTTTGCTGGTTATTAGGTACTATTGATAATCACATCTGATGACCCATTGTGCAATGCTACCTACAATTATGTAAGGTAGGCAAAGCTTATATGAGAAATATGGGCGGACATAGAATTATGAACACACGTGCACATATGCAAACTTTGGGCTCTTAGTCATATACACACATGGATTATTAAGATTAGATAATCCACTATCAGATATTTATAGGCTGTGCAATGCAATTGTTTGTTTATGCTCATTTAAACTATCAATGCTTATCAATACTAGAAGGAATCGTGACCTAAAGGCGATCAAGCAGTCAGAAGTGGTAAATTTGCCGTCTCAAGGTAAATCAATCCGTGAAACTGCAAAGTAATGTAACATGTCTATTGGCAATGTAGCAAATATTAAAAAACAGACATCATCAAGTCAAAGAAACCAGGAAGATGTCATGGAATAAAGAAATCTATTGATAAAGAAGTCCGTATATTCCTGTGAAATCTAAAAAAGTCGCCAATGGCATCTGTTGCACAGTTGGGCCGGCAATGGCAAGATGCAAGATGATGGCAGGAATTTTAGCACTAATACTGTCCAAAGAACGTTTTCACACAATTCGTTGTACAAGTGTCAAGCCTCGTGTTGTCCCTAAATTAACATCTATATTGAAATCGAAAAGGTTGCAGTTTGCCAGATATCATGTGGATTGATCTGTGGAACACTGGTGAAAAGCATGTTTGTCTGATGAGGCAAATCTTGAATGCCATGGAGCTTCTGAGTAACGCGTATGGCGTCCAATCCGTTTTTCAAGCACTTCTACATAAAAATCAAAGGACCCCACAAAAGTCATGCTCTAAAGGTGCGTTCAGACGAGAACCTTTTGATGTATATCATTTGATATACGTCAAACAGATGCTCGTCTGAACGCACATCGTTCAAATAGCATACATCAAAAAGATGCTCGTCTGAACGCACATCGTTCAAATTGATGCACAATCAGCTTGCATCTTTTTGACGTAGTTCAAAAGATTCTCGTCTGAACGCACATTATTCATTTGAACGATCAGTAATTAACGATTTTGTTTTGGGGACAGATTGTCTCAAGTAGCCGTGAGTCTTAAAATACGAGGATTTTGAAGATCAAAAATTTTAACTTCAAAATGAACCCTGACGATATTGAATTTAAATGTTCCAATTTTTTTAACAAAAGGCAGTTATTCCTTTCAATGAAGCAATATTGATTTTTCACAAATTTTGCTACTGAATTGTCAATATATTTTACATGCGTGTAGAACTAATTAAAATTACTTATAAAACAGAATTCAAGCATCTATTGAAATTTAATTATATTGTTCAATTGTGTAATTAGAACGAAACTTTTAGGACCTCGCGAAATCAACATTTTGTGAGTCGGTTCGGTTTGGTTCACATAAGATACTGCGATATCAATTGTATATTTTGAATATACATTTATATATATATATATATATATATATAATTCATATTTAAAATGGAATAGTAATTACAAATATGAATGCGTTTTAGTGAAATTCGTTTCTAATAAAAATGGAATTTTAAGTCAGTCCATGGAACAATGTTTAATATCATCAGTATATTAAAGCTTATAAATGTAGAAATTGCTTATGCAATGGAGCGGACCTTTCGGCATCGAGTATAAATTAAAAGGGTTGAATTCCATAATTATGATTTTTTGCATTGCAAGAAAATAAATACACCTTAATACGAATGAGCATATTTTGTAAACCTGATTTTTTAAAAAAAAATCTGTAAGTAGCTCGTTTTTGTGAAAGTATTTACGACAACATTTTGTGGGCTAATCAGCCATAAAATTGTAGCTGTATTATTAATAGAATTTTCTTAAGAAATTTTGTAATTTTCTAAACTGCTATATCTTAAGCCTCAAACAGAAATTTTCCAAGTTTTCTTACAGCAAGTATTGACCCGCGGACTTGCACACAATACACAGCCTACTTTTAAATATTGTACCGATCAAAATTTTAGGCAAGATCAGTATT
>CABFPE010000296.1:80422-140289 GCA_900660155.1 Hofstenia miamia
TTGTAAACCTGATTTTTTAAAAAAAATCTGTAAGTAGCTCGTTTTTTGTGAAAGTATTTACGACAACATTTTGTGGGCTAATCAGCCATATAATTGCAACTGTATTATTAATAGAATTTTCTTGAATAAATTTCGTAATTTTCTAAACTGCTATATCTTAAGCCTCAAACAGAAATTTTCCAAGTTTTCATACACCAAGTATTGACCCGGGGGCTTGCACACAATACACAGCCTACTTTTAAATAATGTACTGATCAAAATTTTAGGCAAGATACCACATTATCAGTATTTTTCGGTATTTTCATAATATAGCGGTATTAGTTTCAGTATTGGTATACCGCCGCACTCTAGAACTTTATAAAGATAATTTCGTTTTTTGAACAATCAGTAATTAACTACTTATTCTAGAGAATATTGTATAACAATATCGATGGAATTAAACATCCAATCAAATTTGTTTTTGATTATAATGTTTTGAATCAGTAATTGAGGTGTTGATTATAATCTTACCAGTGATAGCAAAACACAATTCCTATTAAACTTAATTGCTGAATAAACAAGTGGCCGTGCATCAAAATAATGCTCGTCTGAACGCACATCGTTCAAATTAGCATACATCAAAAAGACGCTCGTCTGAACGCTCCCAAATTTTGATAGATGCATCAAAAAAGCATACATCAAAAAGATGCTCGTCTGAACGCACTTTNCATCCAATCAAATTCGTTTTTGATTATAATGTTTTGAATCAGTAATTGAGGTGTTGATTATAATCTTCTCAGTGATCGAAAAACACAATTCCTATTAAACTTAATTGCTGAATAAACAAGTGGCCGTGCATCAAAATAATGCTCGTCTGAACGCACATCATTCAAATTAGCATACATCAAAAAGACGCTCGTCTGAACGCTCCCAAATTTTGATAGATGCATCAAAAAAGCATACATCAAAAAGATGCTCGTCTGAACGCACTTTCATCAAAAGATGCGCATCAAAAGGTTCTCGTCTGAACGCACCTTAAGGGCATCATACGCTTTAATGGTGCTGGATGTATACTTGTCTGTGAAGGCACGATGAAGTCATCTCAATACCTAAAAGTAGTTCAAACATGCACCCCACCTCAAATGCAAAAGTGCTTCAATGACAGTAACTTCATATTTAAGCAAGACAGTTCTCCTTGTCACACTGCAAGAGTTCTAAGCGAATATTTTAATAAAAATGATGTTAATCTACTTGACTGGCCAGACAATTCGCCTCATTTAAACCCCATTTAGTACATATGGGGTTTCCTCAAGCGCAAGATTGGGGAAAAGAATATCACTACCAAGCAGTAAATGATATCAAGTATGTTTAAACATTGGCATCATGACCCTACGCTTCAGACAGCAATCGAATCTGTGATTGATAGCATGCCTCGCAGGATATCAGCAGTTATTGCTGCAAGAGGTGCTAATACCACTTATTGAGTGAACTTATAGAGTTGACTCTTTATATGCTTACTTTGTTTTTATAGTTATACATAGTAGAAATGCAGCGTGTTTGTACAATATTTCAATGTCCACCCATATTAAATTTTTAAATGGCAACCACTGAGCAGTATTGCAGCTAGGTATATCAAACAGCGCACATTAGTAACTACCTACAGTAGCTATGCTGCAGTAAATTTTCATTGTGAAAGTATGCTAAACAATTTCGTGGATAAGAAAATCTTCAAAATCATAGGTGTTCATATTTCCGTGTCCCCAACTGTATAATAATTTATGCAATAAAGGAAATTAAAAAGTTGTTAATTCCTACTACTGTATATGGAGTATAAACATTGACTGGAAATGCTAAATCACAAATTGAAAACGAGTATAGCAGAAAACACAAAATAAAATAACTAGATGTTCTATATTGAAATAAAAAAACTTGGTATAATCAATAACATACATTGGTCTTCGGTATGTCCTGAAGGGCAGTCTGGTCTTTCTCCTGAATGAGCAAGCGCCTCAAGTTCGTCTGCAATAGAAACGAAAGCTTCAAATCGTGGCAAAAAATCCCTCACTTCATTGCTTAGAGGCTTGATCTCACTTAAACACTTCCTTAACGAATCGGTATCAAGAATGGGATCAGCCAGCTCAGAAAGAGTGTCATTTGAACGTCGCAAAAATGCCAAAAACATGCTGTAGTTATGCTTGTATTCTGAGTAACGTTTCTTGAATTTTTCATGGCAAAGTTTTCTAAACAATCATTGCAATATCTGCGAACAACAACATACTAGAAAACCTCTCAATTGATCACTAGATACTTTTTCGTGCACCCACATTATTAAAAACAATCATGCCCGCCTTAATAAGTGTCATACAAAGAAAGAAAGTAACCTACAGCAGATTTTCACTTGGTGGCTTTTAGTTCGTAAATATTTATTGACATACATTTAACAGCAGTCTGAAACCATGTCCTTTGTTTTGAAATATAACTGTATATATAGGAGATGCGTATATGTAGATATTAATCTGTGCTTTTAATGATAAACAAAATTCCTAAAATATATTACATTCATTCTATATTGTCAATAAATATTGAAGCCAACATTAAGAATTGTGCATATCACGAAAATTCATTCATATAAAAGATTGTATTTAAGACCATGTAGTACTTGATTAACTTTTGTAAGATTTGTGTCAATATTTATTGACAAATACAAATGAAAAATATCAAATAAGATTGAAAACCAAATTTTAAGCTAAATTTGAATTCAATATGACTTAAACGAAATTATTTATGACAATTTTTTGGTGATTAATTTTTAAAGTTCATCTGTAACCACAAAGCTCATTCAAAGCGCACCAAATTATATCAGTAGGTAGAGAATATGTGGTTTTCATATTGCTATTGACGGATTTTATCATATCCTTAAAATTTAAATTTTCCATGCATTTTTACTAGTAAAACGCAGTTTTATAATTAAGAATGGCAATAAAAAATCAAAAAACTATTATATTTGAAAAATTGTCAATAAAAAGGTTAGGTGATGTTATTAGTTATACTAAATACTTTTAATTTGAATGAAAGAAATTTACAGAAGCTTAAATCATTCTAAAAAAATTTTAAAAATTACTAAAAAAATTTGAGCAAGTAAATTTCAATTTTTTTTGCTGAGTATGAAAAATTTTAAGAATTTTACATAAACTAATAAAATGATTACTTTCGCTTACTAAATGAAGTTTCAAAAATTTAAGTTTCAGAAACTATAATGGTTATGTAGTGTACTCAACCAATTCCCCTCTAGTTAAGGCATTAGTTCACGCAATTGTTAACGTTATTTTAAATCCTTTTTGAACCATTTCCTTAATTTATTCCTGGCAAAAAACGCGAAATTTGTTAGTTTTCAAAGTCCGCTAAGAAATTAATATCATTTTAAACAATGTCTATTATTCAAACGATAATATTTCGTTATTGTAATAGTAAACTAAAGAGAAATCCAAGAAGTTTTACAGAAATATTAAACCAATGATGGGTGATTACATTACATTAAAATTTAGAAATATATCGCTGAAGTTTATTGCCCTCAATATTGCACAACTTTCGTGAGAAAGGCGTTATTAAAATTGAAAATTTCAGAGTAATTTATCATGAAAAGTTCATTTTAATGAGATTTCCAAAAAATTGAATGGATAATCCTGTACCTTTGAACTACTGCCGACAGGAACTATGGGCATAGAAGTGACTGGCTTGCTTATAAGGAAGATGAAATGTGAATCTGACTTGAATTTGACACAGAAATATATTTGCTGCTTATATGCTGTAAATTTTTACTATGCTCAAGATTGTTTTTTAAATTTGTGTACTGTAGACTTCATTGATTCAACAAGAACAAAAATTAAACTTTATACATATTTATCAAACCCCTGCATGACTTAATTTTGTGAAAAGTAAGTTTCTAATAATTTGAGACTCTATTGTCTTTTACATGTTCTGCTAATAACAAAGAGAAGCAATATTTAACTGTTAATGACATACTTCTCGTTAACAAGGCTCAACATTTCATTCCAGTTAAGAAGAACATCATCAACGTCCTCTCGCACATGATCTGTCTCCCCGCTAACGGAGTCGTCAATAAGTTGATGAGCTAAGTCTTTAACGCTATTCAAATTTGATTGTTTCAAGGAAAGCCTTTCAGTAACATTCTAAAAAACATAATTATAAGCAAGTTTGACGACATTGCGAAAGCCTACAGTTAATGCACAGTCGTTATCATCGATGGCTTCTGGATAAAGATCAATACCTTCAACTAATTGATTGACACCAACAATCCAGCTGTCCAAAGAAGCAACATTTTCATCGAAATCACTCAAACGACGAGATAACCTTGAACAATCTGAGGCCAAACCCTCAATAGCGGAATCGACACTATCAAGTCTCTTACGTACACTAGATGCATCTCCATCAATTTGGTCAAGCGTCCATCGATGCATTGTACTCTCGTGCTGCATCAACTAAAACACATTCTTCTAGTTTAGATCATAACGATGTTGTCTTAAAATTATAATATTAATCAGCATTACCTCACAGTCTTGTTGAAGTTCGTTTAAGTATGGGCGAGTAACTTTTATTGGACGGGCATCGTCTATTTTTATCTCAACCACTCGAATCCATTCCAATATTCTTTGAATGAGATCTTCAAAATTTAGCGTTTCAGCTAAATATGAGTGTGCTTTTTTGATACAATCGTCGAGATCCTCATGTAGAGATTGGTAATTACGGACTATTTCATCTAAAAGCAAATTATTTTAAAGGAACAATGAAAAAACCGGCAAACCTTTTTTAGAATTAGCTTCCTGCAAAGCATCATCGGGTAAATTTGGAGTAGTCGATAAAGCAAGGCACGTTTCCCGCACTATGCCAATGGCACTTTTCATAGCGAGAAGCTCTTTTTTGAAGTTCTAATTGCATAATTATATTCAATAATAAAAGTTAAAAACTTACTTCTAACTCTTCAACAGATTCTTGTAGGTGTGACATGTTTTCTAAGTTAACTGTTGCGTTGAGTTCTACCCATCTTGATTTTGCAGCTTCGAGAAGATTCGATGTGTATTGTGCAGTGCGGTTAAACTGACTAATGCTTTTACGAGATGACTCTTTCATGTCATGTTCTTGAATAAAACGATTTTGCAAATCTCTAAATCTCTTCCTCATAGACTCCAAAAGCTTCGGTAAAATATCGTTGTCTACATCGTCAAAATAAAGCATTGTCGGTCTTTTAAGTTTTTTTGCCCGATAGCTTCGCATCACATCCATCAAGTTCTAAAAATATCCCCATTTTTAAAGCATGCATAGCAAGAATAAATTCTACAACTATACTATAAAATGTCATTTTAAAAATTACCGAAATCAGAAGAAAACGACAAAATGCAAATTTAGTTCAAAGAAAATAGTTAATTTCTCCAACTTGTATTCAATGACATAAAAGCATACCAAATAATCTGCCATTGTTTTTGTGACATCATTTGAAAATGCATCTAGCTTTTCTTTAAATGCCTTAACAGTCATGGGCTCCTGCACAAGTTCGTGTGAAGGAACAGCTTCCAATTTTTTCAGGTTTGCGTCTAGCATAGTTCCGCGACTCAAAAGCATAGAGTAGCCATTAATGGAATGAATTAATCTGAATCTATTGCTAATTTCTTTTGATAAAAGATGAAGACCGTTTGCGATATCGTTCTGTGAAGACTGTAATTGATGAAGCTCTGGGGACTGCAAATGACGGAATGACTGCTCAACGAACTTTGAAATCCTTAATTTCATTTCGTTAAACTGGAGTTCAATGTCATCAGTTACTGCTTTGATATCCTAAAATTTTCGGTAACAGTTTCCTTAAAAGCTATAACAAATTTACAATTACAAGCTTAAACTGAATATTTCAACCTTATTTAGACATTTAATCTCAATTGATTTTGACCTGTAAAATATGTATGAGTAATGAGCGCAGTACGGTTTTTTTAAAATTATTGCTACCGCATAAAAAAAATTCACCGCTAACCACCGCAATGTCCGTTTTTAACGCAAATCACCGCAATAGATAAAATTTTGCTATGGTATACCGCAACAATGGCTATTTTTATCTTCATAAGAAAATATTTATATTTCTGAATTATTTTTTAGGATTATGGATCATTCACAAAAAAGGTTTAGAGACAATTTCTTAGGTATTTTGTGATTTCATTCAATTTTATTAGGGTATAGTATCCAATTTTCAATGCAATATGCAAAAATTACTTTTAATATTTTGTATGTGAAATCTCTTAGTTTTGCTTGAGACACAGTTTTTGAAAAATACTTAGCGATCTTAAATCTTAGGAACTCAAGTTATTTTAATTCTACTGCTAACCACCGCAATCGCGCAAAATCACTACAGCGGCATAACGCGGAATTCCGCGGTATTACCGCACCGCACTCATCTCTAATATGTATCATATAAAGAACATCAAAATCATCTTACCCAATTCATTGTATCATTGTTTTTATCTGAAAGAGAAAAAATTTTGCTTCCAAGTTATATTAACCAATCTTTACAACATATACATGGTTGAATGAACATCGTTTATTTATTTCGAAAACTTAATAGTAAAAATTAAATTTTTACAATGTGTGCATATATAGGTGTTTGATTCCCTATCAATATCACAGTAGGCGTTGGATTATCTGAGTGTATCCAGCAGTCAAAATTATCGTGCCGTTCAGTTAATCGATTTGTTCAACTTTTTTAGACATTTTGATAGGAAACATTTGTAATAATAGACGCCAACTACATGCATGCGGTAATTAATTAATGTTGCTACTAAATTGGTTGTTCTGCTTGCTAACTGGGCTGCACCAAGCAGTTACAAGCAGTTATTTTGAATTTCTGTGACATTTATTCACTAGCTGGTGTGTTTGAACCCTAATCATACAGAATTTTTGTTTTTAAAGCAGAGCCTACCTTAAACTGCGGAATTTGATGGCTAACATGAAATTTATTAATTAAACATCTCAAACAGTATAATAAAAAGCAAAAGCTTCTGTAGACTATTCTTATAATTATGTGATTTTTCAAAGAATGGGGAATTTTTTCATTAAGAGTTCAAATTTTACTTGAATTTTTCTCCTGTTTCCGAACTCACTGCAATAAATCCTATTAGCATGTTATTTAAACAAATGTCTAACTAGAAATTTGAAATTAGAAGGAAAAGTTTTGCAATTTGTACAAACATTCAAAAACATATTCGCCGATAAGATTCATAGCTTATCATAACTCTAATTACAGCATTGATTTCATCAAGTGTCAGGTGAGTAATCACATAAACAAGACAATTGTCATGTACATTATTTGCAGGAAACTTGTTGTGGCTCTTGTACCTCAAGCAAAATCACAAAAGTGACCTGAAAAACTGTAATTGACAATAAGCCTCTAAAGTACACGCATTTGTTTGTAACAATTTTATTGAAATGAAATGCATAAGAACTGAATTTTTAAAGATCGATAAAGCAATCTTCTGAATCTATGATTAAAATATTTAGTTGGGAAATAGACCAATAAATAGCAGCAATTAAAACTAATGTAATAATAACCACAATACCTAATGCTAAACAATGTCGTCAAGTTGATTTATGGTATACAAAAATTTTCTCGGTTCTAGTGTCAAGCCCACTCCATTCCTAATCTAAATCGGGTGTCTTGATCTATTTTTAAGCTAATCACAAATAATGTATATAATAAATATTACTTCTGTAGGTTTTTGGAATCTTTGAACATCATTTGGCGAGGCAGGCAACATTTGCATTGCTAACAATTTCTCCTGAGTAGATATTTCATTTAAAAGCTTCATAAGGGCCTCCTGTTTCAAAGTCTTTTCCTCATCAACATCTTCCTAAACAAAATAAATATTTTCAAATTTAGATATATATATATATATAACATTTACATTGGCTTTGTTCAGTTAATCATTTGATTTACTAAATTCAGAAATGCAAATTTTTAAAGAAAATTTTGAAAANTATATATATATATATATATATATATATAGATATATAACATTTACATTATAAAAAATAATAAAACCAACATAGTAGAAACATTCAATTTTAAAAATTCAGATAAACAAAATGAATCCATTTCAAACACCATATTTGCGCTTTAATTAAGAACTAAGTGATCTTGTCAACATTAATGATAATGTGCGAATGCTTAGAAATGTTGGATTTACTAAGTATGTCTAACTAGTTGCACTCGGTGCCGTAAATAAGAATTCTCTTAGAAACCAAAAAATGTGAAGAAAAAAATTCTTGAGATTTCGCAATCTATATCTATAACAGAGTTCGAAATTGGTTGCAAACTTATTGGTCATTCACCCGAGGTATACGAAAAATTAAAATTTGCATCAAAAAAGTAAAAGCCCATTACATTTTATATTTTGTAGTACCTGATGCAGATAAGGGCAAAATATTTATGCACACAAAAGAACGAAAAATGACATTCTTGGAAAAAAATGTTTGGCAGTTGAATATAAAAAATAATATGAAATATATTTCCCTAATTAAAATTAATTACTACATAAATACGCATCAACATTTTAGATTGATTTTTTTAGATTTCAACTCACAAACAGCACAAACCCACACAAAACGTTATTGCTAGTACAACTGCCAGATCATTGTGCCCATTCCTTCAGACTGAAAGTGATCCCCCATTATTGTTAGGTTATCCCAGGTTCAGTATTAACTATTACAGTCCGTTCCAATAGCTTAAGAGCAATATAACTAATAAATCACGTATGATTTTGATATGCATATTTGAAATTAAAATAAAATTTTAAACACATGTTTTAGACTGGTTTCGATAGATAGTCTATCTTCGTCAGTAAAATGGCGGTAATATTTTAAAAAGTTAAGTTTAATGTTAAGATGTATTATATTAGAATAATATGGAGATGTTAAGTTCTTTCTGTCTATTTAATAGTTTACTTTTATCTGTTGTTTCATTAATGGTAATTGCTTCTCCTATTTTCGTAAATTATGTTTTCATTATAATTTTAAAGTTTTCTTTTTTCTTTGGATGTTGATGGCAGAATATTTCTGATCTTAGGCGACCTCTCATATTTTCTTTAATTCTGGCGTCCATATGTCTTTTGGTCTTACCGATGTATGAGTCATCACACTCATCACATTGATATTTGTATACGACTGACGATTCCAAAGACAATGGAAGTACGGCTTTATTTTTTAAAATGTTTTATGTTTTAAAAGACGCTAGCGTTGGTGTAATTTTTATATTAAATGTTTTCAATTTTGCGTTTAGATGTTTTCATTTCATCTTGAAGTGCATAAAATTTCTTTCAATTTAAGGCAATTTCCAAATTATGTTTTCCGACATTGATTTTTTCAATTTCCTTTCTTGAATAAATATTTTATCAATTTTTTTTCTTTAAAAGTTTATGTGGATATACGTTTTTTGTAAGAATGGTAACTATTTCATCTATTGCTGTTGTTAAGTTCTTATAATTGGATGATGTTATATAGGCTTGGTTTTTATAGTATTGATTTTATGTTGAGGACTACAATAATAGTTGGAAGATAGATACAGACCAGTGTTTGTTGACTTCTTAAGCCATTCAAATTCAATTTTTCTTGATGTTCTAATTAATATTGTATTTAGAAATGTCAACCTATTATATATATATATATATATATAGACAGAATTTCATTTGATGGTCAAAGATTTCAGCTATTTACTTTTTCAAGTCAGAATTGTATATTTCAGTTAAAACTAGTACAGAATTACGTCTTTCATCAACCATGCCAACTTTCAGAAATGAAAGTGACCCAATCACAGAATATTTCAAAAAACAGATTTAACAAAACTGTTCAGCTGGATTCCACCACGAAAGGCACGATTAACAATGCATATCAGAAAGCTTGTTCGCTCCAGAATGTTTTGGATCTGCAAATTCTCCAAAAACGACTGGAACTCGTTCCGAGAAAGGTCTATTTTCAAAAACCATTCATTGCAACCTCGGTGTATAATTCCTGGTTAATTCTACTTTTTTAATATCCACAATGTGGCATTATAATTGTTAAAAAAACAGTAGAAAAGAAAAGGGCAGAATTTCATAAATAAACGATAGATATTTGTTGCGTAGTTGTTAATAAAGAATTAAATAATTCTGTTAAAAATACTATGCAAACCAAAAGTTTCTTTGCACTGGATTTTTCCGAAATCGATTCTTGCAAATCTGCCAGTCCTATCGTTGAAGCCTCGTAGACTGCATTGTATCCAGATGAAAGCTGAGCAGAAAGATCGCGAAGATTTGAAATCTGCTCAGCGGATAAAAGTGAGGTTGGTCGATCTAGCAGGGCATGAGACATGTCCAGTGCAGACTGAACACCTCGACGGTGATCCCCAATTTGCTGATGGAATTTCTAAATACAATATTAAAGAGGGCAAAAACTTATTGCGAACTGTGAAAATAATTCCTTCTGTAAATGAATCTATTGAACAGGATGTATAAAAATTCGAGCTGCGGAAATTGAAGATTAATTAATCGATTAATCGCTAATTTATTTGAATAAATAATTTTTGTTCACTATTAATCAGGTTTAGTTCCCCGCGAACTATTACTTAATTCTTAAAAAGGCGTGTTCGTCATTTGAACCAAATACTGTTAAAATGCTTGTGTGTTTCGTATCTGACAATATTTGAAAATAGAAATCGCTTGTTCCAATTATTCTTTTTAAACGAATTTAGCAATTCAAAATATATTAATCGTTACCACTACCAACAAAAATAAAATTAAAACCTCAGAATTATTATACAATATAGACCCAATAAAAATATCATTCTAAAATATTAGCACTTACGAAAAACACATTTTTCTCATATTTTTAGTCTGCTAGACAGCATTCTGCCAGGTCGATATTAGTAAACATGCAAATGTATAAGAGAAGTTACAATTAACATCGCTGTAAACATACCTTCAGTTCAGCCAAGGTTGATGTCAATTGCGCAATGTTATCTGTTGAAGGTATTGGAATTTGCAACCGATTCTGTATTTGCTTAACAAATGACAATATTTCAGAACAGTTGTCACAAGCAATCTCATATTCGAACTCAGAGTCACGAACATCTAAAAAGTTAGTTTGTAATGTGCACAATAAATTTGAGAATTTAAATTTATTTCATCAAATATGACTGTAGGTAAATTTCACTTAAAGCAGTAATTGTTTAGATTAGATGATGTGATAATAACATTCCATTTTGATAAAATAGCAAAATTCATTTGCATATCATTAGCCTATTTCACTACTCTAGATGTAATTAATGGAATTGATTGCAAAAATCCAGAGTATATTGCATTTAATTACTGCCATTTAATATTGCCAATGCTCATACAATATAACCCTATTCCTGTGGGGGAAGGGATTTTTCCTCACCCTCCATAATTGTCTAGTTTCGAATGTTCGATATGAGCATTGTAAAACCCTCATAGATATGTGAGTAAAATATATCTTACATCATTTTGCCGAAAATAAAAAAATGTATGCTTCAAGAACCTTCTGATGACGTCATTGTTTCAAGTGACTCAGTTTTGGAAAATTTCTGGAAAAAAATTAGGTGCATATATATCATATACTGTTTGAAAGGCAATCAAACTGGGAGTAAAATGACCCTAAATCCGACTGCTTTCTGAGCGTGAGTTGAAGGAAAGTTTATAACACTATTATAATTACATTCCATTTACTCCACAATTTGATAGGTGAACAAATCAGGAATGAAACCATAGATGAGGTATTATAAAAGTCAGACAAATACTTTAACCTCTTTAACGTAGATTTAATGAGTTCATTTCATAGAACACTGATATTTATGGAATTACAACATTATTTGAAGAAATTTTATCAAAATATTCACCTTACAGGAATCGGTTTAACGTATCCCTGACAGGTGAAGATTCAATTTCCAAAATTTCATCTGTATCAGAAATTTCCTTGAAGAACTATAGATATTACTAATCGCTGCACTTCTTTATTCTGTAATTCATTAAGCCCCAGTGGTCCTCAATCCTGCATCACCTAACCAACTAGTTGGTTGAAATTTCTTACTTTATAAGTTTTGTTTTCTAACTGTATTTTTGATTTTTCACTATTGCTACTAAGTTCGCTAAGAATTAGCATCAAAGCACTTGGTAGAACTTATGGTCAAGTCAAATCAAAGAAAAATAGAAGTAGCCTAGCAAAAACAACAGCAAAATATTTACCAGTAGAAGCAATCGAAGACATTGAGGTCGCCGGGGAAATTGCAGTATGCGAAGCGGCACCCTTCTGTGCATTAACTTTATTTGAGAATTCCGACTTAGATTTTGGGGGTGATTTTTCTAAAAATAAATGTTTAATATATGAAAAACTCGATAATAATCATCATCAATGCATTCGTATATAAAACGACATAGGAAAATGAAGTATAAAGTAAACCACACCAAAATGCAATGACAAACCACAAGTAATTCATTCCACTACTAAATCTGTAAAGACAATTAAAATTAATTAATTTATATAATAGAATTTGATATAATAGTACCTTTACTCTTTTCCAAACGTGATGTTTTCAAACTTTGAGATGTTTTTGAAAGAGGGGCACTCGTTGATGTTATTTTCACTGGCTTTTTGGGTTTTTTAATAACCTCTGGACCTGGTTTCAAACCTCTAGAAAGCTTGGTTTTAGTAGTTGAAATAGGTGGTGTTTTAGAAAGAGTTGATTTAGAAGTGATAGGAGGCTTTGCTAAAGAGGAAGGCTTCGACTTTGTCAATACAGTCCGTTGTGTATGTATGTCTGGTTTTGCTTTCGTGGATTTTCTCGTTGAAGTTACCTTGGAGGAAGGTGTTGCACTTTTTGGTAAAGTAGGAACAGGCGAAAGAGCAGATTCTGATCCTGAACAAATAGTGTGATGTACATTGCTCGAAATGAGACCTAAATCAAGTGCTTGATTTTGAGAAACAACTACTTTGCGTTTAGAATCCACTACTCCGCAAATTCCAAAATTTGATGAAGGTTTAACTTGTAAAATTCTGTTGCGTTCGGAGATTGTGATCAGACCTTGCTTCACAGCTGCATCGGGCAGCACAAATTCTCCACTTACAGGATCGTAAAGCTTTGGCTCAAATATTTCCGAAAGATCTGTTGAAAATATCGATGAATTAATAGATTCTGTTTCCAAATCAATTACTTTTTCAGTACTGGTGTCAATAAAGGTATCTGAAAGTTCAGTAGCATCAAAATATTCTTTATAACTCGCAGGATCAAACGTTGAACATAAAATACTTACCTTCGGTTTTTTTACTTCTAATGAGTCGAAATTAATAAAGACGAAATTCGTAGCAGATGTACTTGGATTCGATTCTACTTCAGATTGGATTGAAAGAAATTGATTTTCATTTATGAGGCCTAAATTTGACGCCGCTTCCAAGGGTAGTATTTGATTAGACTTAGGATGTAGAACTGTAATATTAGAAGGTTTTTGAGGTTCAAACGCGTACGGGTACTCTAGTTGCAATTTGCTTATAGTGGATGGTGTAATGAGTTTCTTTTTAAGTGCACCCGCCGGTGAAACAATTTCTTTATTCAAATTATCATAAATCAATAGACCTTGAAATTGTTGAGGATTTTCTTGAAATTCAACGTAAATCTGTTCGTAATTAATTTCAGAAATATCATTATTTTCTCTCAGCGTTTCTAACGGAAGCAGTGTTTTTGCAATTGGATTGTACACTGATATGCCAGTGAAATGTCTAGTTGATTGTTCGAATTTTTCAGAAGTAGCATTTAAAGTGTCTAAAGCGCGTTGACTTACTATTTCATTTTCTATTGCAGATTCTAAAGTCAATGCCTTTCCTTCGTTGTTTAATACAATTAGTCTGGCCATGTTATCTTCAACCACATTGCATAGGTCAGAATATTGAGTCGTAGATATTAAATCTCGTTGAGGTACATCTTGTAGTTGAATCACTTGATTTGCCTTCGGATCAAAAGTATAAAGTTTAGATGGTAGAGAAAGTGGTTGAAGACAATTGGGTATAATTCGAAGAACATTATATAGTTCTATATCTGTAAGTGAACCATCCTGTCTCGCTTTTGCAATAGATTTGAGACTTGTGGAGTCTGAATCAAAGAACAAGCAATGTGTAAGAGGTGTTTCAGAACTAGCCATTTCACGCATTATTGTCTTAACATCAGCCATTTTAATTTTAGATTGTTTAATGAGATCTTTTACAGTCGTTTGAAGACTTGAGCCATTATCGTAAACTAAAAATGATGGTACAAACAATGGGTCCAAATAGGAATCATTATTTTCTTCTAATTCCTCCACAAATTGAGATGAGATTATTCCCATGTTCACAGCTGTAAAGGGCGTCATGACAATGTTCTTATTTAAATCTACTATCATTGCCTTACATAAACTTTCTGGATGATGAAATATAGCTTCATTAAATTTATCATACATACCAGGATCAATGAGACCTTGACGCAATCCTCGAATAGGATCAATATTTTTCCCACTGTCAGCATCAATAAATACAATATGGCGTTCATTTACAGGTCTAAAGTATTCACGATACGTATTTTGCAAACTTGAGTAAAACTCTTCACTAATAAATCCAGCTTCGAGTGCTTCATCAGGTGTGATTAATTCTCCATAATCATCAATCATAACAAGTTTTTTCCATGTTTCTGGAAATTCTTCTAGATCTTTGATTGCTTCAATATATTTCTGTGGGCTTATTAATTTTCTATGAACTGACACCTCTAAGGGGATAACCTCTCCAGTAAAATTATCCAAGACCAAAATACCACATGGTTTTATCGATTCAAATGGAACGGTATCTTTATTAATTTGATCAAATGTTTCGCTATCTATTAAGTCTTTATCAAAAGCATCCGAGGGATTTTCGAATTCGCCTGTATTTTTATTTAAGATCATCAATTTGCAAATCCGCGATGGATCTTCTTTAAGAATGTTAACAAAATTTTTGTAGATTTCTGGACTGGCTCTTTTCGTCATTACTGCATTTTCTAAAGAAAGCATTTCTCGATTTTCAATGTCAAACATTACAGTGATGCCTGTTAACGCCATTGGTTCAAATGCGTTGGGGTGAGTTTCAATAAGTTCCGAAAAAAGATCCGCATTTAGGACACCATTTTCTAAAGCATCATCAGGAGTTAATAACTCATTTGTTTCTGGAGCTGCAACCATAACCTTTGTAAATAAGAAAGGATTTTGTTCTGCTGCCAATAGTAAATTAGAATGTGTATTCTTACTAATGTAGTTTAAGTTAATGGCATCTTCTGAGCTCATAATTTTACCACTGTCTGGATGGAGAACTAGGTAAGACAATGGAGTGAAGACATTGAATTCTTCTGGATGGTTTGCATAAAATGTTTTATAAACATCCGCGCTAATTATCTCATTCTTCAAAGCGTCATCAAACGTGAGGAGTGAATTATTATTTGGAGAAATTACCATGGTGTTGGTCATCAAATGAGGAATTTCAATTAGCCTTTCTAAGGTTTGGCGATATAAATCAGCAGTAATGACTTTGTCTCTCAAAGCATTTTCTAAGGTAATCCATTGGTTTTTCAAAGGTGAGTATAGATGTAAACCAGTAGGCTTTAGTGGTTCAATTGCATCAGAATGCAGATTTATAATGTCACGATATTGTTCATTTGAAATGATTTGCTTGGTTAATGCATCATCGGCATTCAATAAGCAGTTGTTTGCAGTAGAAAGAACCATTAATTTGCAGAATAAATCTGCTTCATTCGTAAATTGAACCATTATATCACTGTAGAGTTCAGGCGTTATCATGCTAGTAATGAATGCATCTTCAAGTTTAACAACATCAAACGTTTCAGGATCTATGATTTTAACTTCTGTGGATTTAATGGGAAGTAAATCTTCGCGGTTATTTGCTAACAGTTCATCAAAAACATCATCGGATATAATCCCTAAGTCAACGGATTCAACAGGAGTAAGCAAGTCACCTGTGTTAACATCATATATAAGTAATTTCGACAATAAATGGGGGAATTCTTTATATTTCTTGACTGCTTCCAAATATTGCTCATTAGATATTACAGAATTAAAGTATGCATTGTCAATACTCACAACTTTCTTTGAATCGGAAAGCAGCAATTTCAATTCAAGCGGTTGAATGGAAGTTAGTGTATCAGGGTACAAATGCGAAATTTTCATTAATTCTTCTTTACTTAAGACGCTTACTGCAGCAGCCTCATATGTTGACACAACGTTTTCACTGGTATCATCAAATATTAAAATTTTACTTAACAATTCTGGCTCTCGTTTAAGTTTATCCAAAACTACTGCTGTAACTATAGGGTCTAAATGACCATCAGCCATTGATTGTTCAAATGTGATTAATTGTTCAAGTTTAGGATAATATACATGAATTCCTGTAGGGCGTAACAATTCAAGGGATGACTTATCTTCAATAGCTATTTCATTGAACGTATCCAGAGATATCACTTCTCGTCTTAGAGCTTCATATATTGTCCATATATCTTTATTGACGCTGTCAAATGCTAACAATCTAGTGAGATGATCAGGATGAGAACTTGCACTTTCCTGAATCATACTCCACATTTTATCATCTATAATATTTTGCTGCAAAGCATCGCCCGAAGAATACTTTCTATTATCTTTTGTGTTAAAAATGAACACGTCAAGGTTTTCCAATTTACTTTCCGTTGAAGGAGATATAGAAGTAAGGTCAATAGATGATATCAGACCAGCTGAATGAGCTTCCTCCAAACTCAGCAAGTGATTGGTAGCGTGATCAACGTAGTAGGTTTTCTTTGATGTCAACATTTCCTTTTCAAGCACTTCTAAATATGTGATAGGCTGTATAACTTCACTTTTCAAAGCTTCAACTACGGATAAAACTTTATTTTGTTTGGGATCAAACACATCAATACCCAGTTTGCTAAAGCTAACAAAAACCTCCGGTGGCAAATCTTTAATACTTTGTTGAGTTACTAATCCTAATTCAAAAGCCTCTGAAATGGTTAGTAAGACTCTGTTTGCCGAATCAAGAATCATAATACGATGTAGAGAAATGGGATCAGCTTCAAACTTATTTAAAATGCTTTCATATACTTCTGGGTATATAAGTTCGGTTTTAAAGCACTCTTCTAAACTTATAAAAGAACCATTATTTGGATCAAAAACACTCATTTCACTTTTTTTCAAAGGTTCGAAAAAGTCTGGTTGCATCTCTAATAAATTCACATACAAAGATTCATTTATTACTCCGTGCGAGAAAGCTGTCATTGGCGACAAAAGATTTTTTTCAGGACTAAGCACTTGCAGAGTCAATACACTCTTTGGAGCTTTTTGAGCAGTAAGTATTAAATGCTTATATGTAACGTAATTGATAACACCATGTGTCATTGCATACTCCAGTGAAAATAGCTTAGCACAGCTTGGATCTAAAATTTCTACTTGTGACTTCAAAATCATTTCGAATCCTTCTCTTTGCCGAATTTGGAGATTATCATAGCAATTGTTGCTTATGATTTTCTCGGCTAAGGCTTCATCCGGTGTTGTACAGTAATCTAAATGGCTATCAATAATTAGAAGCTTGGTGGTTATGGCAGGCTGTTCAGTGATGCGGGTGAAAATGCTATTAATTTGTTTGGCATTCAGAATCTGCTGAGAAGCCAATAAGGATTTGACTTGATCCGATGCGCAATGATATATATTTATCTGGTCAAGTTTAGTTTCTTCGGGGAGTCGTCGCTTTAGTTTAGCATGCAAACTTTGATTAATAATTCCCTTCACGAATGCCTCATCAACTGAATATAAAACTGTGTTTTCCGCAGACGCGACGTAGTTAGCAGCTCCAAGTTGGAATAAATCATAATAAGTTATTGTTGAGATGTAATTGTCCATAAATGCTTCATCAACAGTTAATAAGCGCTCACTATCTGGACAGAATACAAACACGATGGGTATGTTTAATTCATTTGAAAGATCTAGGTTAGTTAAGAAAATTTCGAATGACTTCTGTGAAATTAGGTCGGATTTTAAAGCATCTCTTAAAAATATAACATCTTTGGAAACAGTATTGTAAATAAAGATTCGTGATTCAATGTCATTTTTTGAAATAGAAGCCTTATCTACCACATCCATTGAGATAATTTGTTTGGAACGTACAGTTGACAAAGACATGGTTTCATTGGAGTTAAGTAAATGTATATTCAAATCGAATGTGAGATTAGCAAATGATCGAAGTCTTTCAATGTTTAAGCGACATGTAAGTTCTCGTCTAATTCCTTCAACTTCTTGCCGACTAAGGAAGTTACTAGAAATGGCAGTTTCCATATTGGTAAGTTGTGAAGTGTTCGGATCAAAAATTTTAACTTGGGTCATTAAATTTTCGACATATATTCCCACCTCATTGGTTTGCTCATCGATATAATGATCAAATGTGTTTTCGCCAATAAGATCATTAGCTAAAGCTGTACAAAGACCTGAACGGGGTTGGTTTTCAATAAGATTTTCATATTCATAAGTACCAATAAGTTTTGTACCAAAAGGTCGCTGATAATATGGATGCAATTTTCCTAAAAATTTAGGATAGTCTTTCTTAATATCATTAGAATTAATAAATTTTTTCAATGCAAAATCATAGATAGGATGTAACAGATTACCAATGTTGTTCAAAAAAGACAACTTAGGCTCTAAGCTCTGGCTCTCAATTTTCAAAGTGTCATACGCTGCTCTATCAATTACCCCTCTCTCCAAGGCTTCATCCGGATTATAAATCTTGCCAGTGTTAGCATCCGTTACAATTAATCGAGAAATTTCAGGAAGAATGTTTTCTCCAATCGATAGCTTCTGTTGCAAGATATTAAATGTTTGCAATGAAATTAAATTTCGTGCCAGAGCATCTTCTATAGATAATGTGGTTTTCAATTGAGGATCATAAACTATTAATTTACCCGGAAGTTGGAGGTCTGTTTCGTTTTCTAACATTTTCATTGTTGGAATTTTCGATACTGTACGTTCATTTGCTTTAGCAAGTATCTTCTTATATGTTGAATTTGAAATCAAATTCTTACTTAAAGCTTCTTCTAAATACAATTTTCCACCTGTCTTTTTATCAGTGATCAAGACCTTTACTGGCAGAATCTTTGTTTGAATCTTTTTAACTTCGCCAGATTTTCTCTTGTCTGAGAGATTTTTGTATGTATCTGAAGTAATGAAACCTCTAACAAATGCATCTTCAATTGATAATTGTTCACCAGTTTTAGCATGAGTAATATAATGTCTTCCCTCTATTTGTCCAATAGAGTGTTCGTAGATTCCTTCGGTTTCTTTCTGTTTCAGTTCAATATATTTATCCTCTTCAATAATTCCACTCTCAAAAGCGTCTTTTAAACGCATTTGTATTCCAGTAGCAGGATCGGTTACCAAGATTACACCTTTAGATTCATGGTTATGTGTTAAACTGATATTAAGTGAATTAAAATCTTCTATACTTTTCTTAAAAAACGGTGTTTTTTCGAGCTCTGTTTCTGATAACTTTAAGCCTGTATCCAAATTTGTAATGGAAAATTCCAATAAACCAGTGAGCTTAGGATCTTTAGGAAAGGATTCAAAATTTTCTCCGCCTTGTTCCAAACATTGACAAATCTCATCAGAAATAATGTTTCTTTCTAAAGCTTCTTTGGGCGATAATTTTTCCCCAGTAACTGGATCTTTAATTGAAACTTCCACAACTAGTTCCGCCGACGCACTTGAATCAGTTTCTAAAGTGGTTGTTACAAGAAACTGTAATTCTTCGAAGTCTTTAGCCGAAATCAATCCCCGGTTGTGAGCTACTTCTGGCGTTATCATTGATTTAGAATTTCTGTCAAAAACGACGGGCCTATGAATTTCTGAAGATTTATCCTCACTTTGGAAAATTGAAGTCCAATCTTCTGTCATGCTAGGAGTCATAATTTGTGACATTTCCCGCTCTTTTGGAGTTAGTAATGGTACTACTTGCGTAGTATGTAGAGTTACTAGTTCCAATGGAATGTCAATTAATTTTATTTTATTATAACTTTCATCATTGATTAGGCCTTTTTCATAAGCATCATCCAATGAAAGTTTTGTATTAGAATCACTAGTGCAGGATACAACAATAGCTCGCTGAAGTTCAATTTTAGTTTCAAGTTCTTGCACACATTGTATTTTAACACAAGTCTGTCCAAATCTTGGCAAGTGGAAACATTCAGAATCAGTCGACATAATCACATAGCCATTACTTGCATTGAGTCTCTCATATTCATCATCATTTAAATCTTCTTCAGCTTTATACAATATAGATTCCTTCTGTTTCATTTGTAAGTAGGTTTCTTCATCAATAATTCCTCTTTGCAAGGCTGTTTCTAAGGAAATTTTATTACTTGTTGGACTTGTAGGGTCAATGAGACAAACATTTGTACGTTGACAAATTCTTTTAGACTGAGTCAATGGAACTGTCGAAAAAACTTCAGAATCACTAAGATCGAATTCATCAAATAATTGCGGAGAAAACGAGTCATTACTAGAATAATCAATAGATTTTAGTGTAACATGCTTTTGCTTCAAACGAATCTCCTTTCTTGCAAATAACGTACTTGGAGATTGAGCTTTTAGTGAATTATATGTGCTCTCATCTATAATACCCTTTTCAAAAGATTCGAATAGAGATAATTTAGTTCTGTTAATTGGATCGACAATACCTAAACTATCAACTGAAACTTCTTGCATTATATCCTCAAGAGCAATTCCTTGCTCTTCAAGCGAGCTGACTGACACGGGTCTTCCAGAAATAGGATCAAAAACCAAAGGTTTCTTCCAACCATATCCTTCCTTAATAGATCCAAGAATGTCGCGACTGATTATTCCTTCATTAAACGCTGAATTAACAGTTAAAGCTTCGCCAGTTGTGGGATGTATAATTCTCACATTGTTGCTTGTTGGAATTTTGCTTGCTCCAAGATCAATGTCCTCTTCAGGGATGTCAAATGAAAACAGTGTACTTCCAGTATCTTGTGTAACAATATTTACGCAAAAGTCATTTCCATTTAGATAGTTTTCTTCTGTAGCTGTTGAATTAAGTCTTAACTTAAATTCCATTGTACCATCTTCTTCTTCATGTACGTCTAATACCTCATCACCCACCAAACCACTTGCAATGAGTGGATACATAGCATCAGATAACTCATCATCATCATCAGCATTCGTGTCTTTAAATTTCAATACCTCTGCTTCAGGATTTGTTTCTAGCAGTTCAATAAGAGCTGGATCATCCGCCCGATAACGCCGCTTTTCTTCATATATATAACCATCGTCACTTTCATACGTTGTTTTAACAACAACATACTTTTGACGCTTTTTCCTTTCTTCTGTTTTAGTTTGCTGACCAATAAAGGTTATTTCGGGGACGCATTCATCAATTTCAGTGTCATGACAATATATGAGTTCGTCGGCCTCCTGTACTGTGGGACGAACTTTAGCTTGCAACTCAAGTGCGGATATCGAAGGAAGTGTTCCTTGATAGAATGTATTTTCACCTAATGAGAAATCGTAAGATTCATTGTAGTCATTTGATTTTAAAGCAACAGTTAACTTCGATGCAATTCGTTTACTTCTTTCTTCTTGGTTTGTAGAAATTTTGGGTTCACTTGAAATGTACATTTTATGTTGAGTAACATTTCCGAAATCTTCAACAAAAGTTTTCTTGATAATAAAAAATCTTTTCTTCGTCTCTTTATTTTCTTGAAAATCTACATCAACAATTTTTCTAATGAAAACATAGAAGTGATTTTTGGTAAGTTTAGGAAACACTTCAAGTTCTTTCAATCTCTCATAGTCATGCTCAATTATGGTCTTGTATTTGCTAGGTAAATCTGTGCGATCCTTTTTTACAGCATACTCATTCAGTATTGGAATGAAGTAATCCGGCGAAACGTTCTTCAATGTTCTATAATGAATCATAGAATTGGAAAATTTGTCATTAAGCTGGGTTGCAATAAATTCTTGGCACTCTGATGATTGCAAATCCACATAAGTATGATAAATTTCAGCACAGTTATCGTCATCCAGATAGAGTTTAGTTAATTCAATGTATTCTTTTCTCTCAGAAGGTGTTGGTGAATGAACTGTGTAATATACATTCTGAAGGGTAGCATTGTATGATCGTTCATCCTTAGTGTATTCATTTTCATTAAAGGGATTAGGACTGAAGTAAGATATAGAAAATCTTGGTTGCTTGTCATGAAAAAACTTTTCATTCATTGAAATATTTTCTGTTTGCTGTAATGAAACACTGAACTCGCATTCATCGCATGGATATAGCGGTTCTGAGTCAACAATGAACAGTTGCGGTTCTTTGCTATAAACTGTTGATTTAATTTTTGGTTTTCTAGAAAGAAAGTCATCCATTAGTTTTATATGGGGGAAGATATCTAACTGTTTCGATGTAGGATCGACCAATTTTGTAGTTTTAACGGTTTTTAAGCCACTGTCATTAATGTCAGAGTGCTTAACCTCTAAAAGTGTACCCAGATGGAAGATATTCTTGCCTTTCTTATAAGCAAGTTTTTGCTTAGTAATGGTTGATTCAGCTGGATTTTTTGCAGTGCGATACCTTGACTTTGTCACTACACACTTTCCTTTCTCAGATATCTTATGACGTCTTATAATTATAACGTTGCCACTGTTATCCCTTGTTTCAGTGAGATCGTATTTGTTTGCAAAATTGACATTAATATGTACACTCTCGGGTGTTTCATCCTCAGGCAACTCAAATCCAGATAAAACTTTAGAAAGATTAGTGGTGAACGTTTTAGACAAAGGTACATTTTCAGGAGACTCACCAATTTCTTCAAAAAATTCATTGTCTGAATGCAAAATAAGGAAGTTTTTACTATAAACTTTTTTCGCTGTAGTGTAAACAGTTTTTGTGACATGCAGTTTTTCAAAATGATCATCTTTCTCACATTGTTCTAACTCGGATGATAATTCTTGAACAGAATCGTATTGCCTTATTAAAACACTTTCCTTTTCAACGTCGTCACTCTTGGCAGCAAATATTATGCTATTGTCGACAACGGCCACTTCTGTTTGGAGGCAATCAATATTTTTCGAATTGAACACTTCTCGAGTGTCGGAAGAGTCTTCTAGCTCATAGTCCTTAATTGGCTGATTTTCCTTAGCTTCATCAAATTCGATTTCAACTTTATGCAGGTTCTGGGATTTATCAAGACCACTTGATTTAATATAAGCTTGGAGCTCTTCATCATCCTTTTTATAGTACTTTCTTTCTTGTACAGTATCGCCTTTGTCAGTTGTACTAACTTTCGTAATTTCAACAAACTTGCTTGGATTTTCAATGAAATCATCAATATCGGTACGTTTGAATTGAGAGGCATTAATTCTATATCGTCGTTTGTCGACAGTAATCTCGCCTCTTTCTTTTATATGCCTAACAGTTAAATAAATAAACTTTGTCTCTACATTTGGTATTTTCTGAACGTTAACTGTATTTACTGGTAACAGTTGAATTGTGACTGATTTCAGCTTACGTTCTGTAGGTTCACTTTCTGCAATATTAATATCAGATGTACCCGGTAATGGAACATTGAAGAATTCTTCTTGTGGCATAAGCTTTCTTCCAACTCGAGCAAGCCCTCGTGATCTAACATCAGATTCAACAATTGAATGTTCACTCAATTCTGAATCAATATCAGAAAAATCAATTTCACTTTGTGAGATTCCAGTCGCAACCAGCGCACGAACACTAGATTCCTTAGTGTCGGGTATGTTAACAGCACTTTCGATGTCATCAGGAATATCCTCAGCAATATCTTGAGCGAAACCAAACCGATTTCTGGCAATACATCGTACTTCGTGATCCTCTGGGAGCACCACATCTGAAAATTCCAGGTTATTTAATTCAAGTTCATCAATGAGTGATTCATGCGATGTTTTAATATTAACTTTCATAAAGTGACCACAAGTGTGAATGTCAACTGATGAAGTCGACGAGATGTTAGTGATGGAGTCTGAACTAAGTGAATCAATTTCTGAATCTATTTCAACAGGCAAATATGACAAAGCAATTTCCTTTATAGATTCCGGGAGAATTTCTTCATTTAGTTCAGGAGTGTAAGTAAATGTAGAAGTTATATTAGTATCGTTAATGCATGCTTGTCTTTCAACAGTTGGAAGTGAATCGAGAATTGTTGACTGGGGATCCTCATAACTGTCAAGTATATCTGGTTCTAATTGATGAATTACTGTAGATGTTCGGGACGGGACTTGATGTAATATCTTTTCCTCTAAAATGCAATAAATAGTACAACCGATTAAAAAACAAAATTTATTTTATGGACAATTTTGAATATCGCAAGGTAAATTTAAAAATCTTAAAGAAAAACAGATATTTTCAAACTATTACTAAATGTAAATAGTACAATCGAAATCCTAGAGTTATTTCAAACAATAAATAATTTATTCCAATTCAATTTGAAGATATTAAGAGCAGAAGTAAATAGAATGAATAATCTTTTCGGGTTAATTACGAATTGCCCTAATTAATTAGTGTCAAGTATCTAGCAAAATGACCGCCGCAAAAAGTTTGTCTGATCTGATAACTCGACACTTTTTAACCCCGCATTCACTTCAATGATTCGCATTAAATAAAGCGAAAAGAGAATTAAAAATTATTCAGGTAATAATTTAAAAATAAATAAACTGTTTTTAATTGCCTGACTGACAATGATTTGAATAAACAAATACAGTAAGGCCCCGCGCTAACGATGCAACTTTTGTTGCTAAAGTAATTAAGTTTTGTCGTAATTTCAAAGTTATATCATTTGCGCGTAAATATAATTAGCTTCACAACTAGTTGCCAACAGCTGTCTGATTCGCAGCTGAGACCCCTCCACATACAACTTCTCAAGCAGGTAAACAATATAATCGCTTCGTTTGCGTATATTCTTAACACATTTTTCTTAGCAGGAAAGCACATATGACCAACGAACAGTTCAATCATAGTCTTTATAACACTTTGGATTGATTACTTAATATGACATATACGAGGGGTGACCAAAAAGTTTTGCAACCAATTCATTTACTTAAAGAAAAATTACAAAGTTGAAAAATCAATGGTCACATTCCTTCAAAGTACTTTCCTTCACTATCTATGGACCGCTGCATCCACATCTTCCAACTCTGGAAGCATCCATGGTACTCCGAAGTAGGTATGCTCCGCAGTTCTGAACGAACCGCTCTCGCCAAATCTTGAATCCTTGAAAACGGCCTTCAAGAAATAGCTTTTTTGACTTTTGGAAATAACCAAAAGTCACAAGGAGCCAAGTCTGGGGAGTACGGTGGGTGTGGAAGCAGCTGGACTCCTTGCTACTCCAGATAGGACACAGTTGTGGCTGCAGTGTGAGGTGCGGCATTGTCGTGATGGAGCAGCAAACGAGATCCACTTCGGGTTCTTGCAGTTTCAGCCCTGTTGCGGAGAACCTGGGGCAAAACAGTGTTGGTGTAGTACCCGGCATTGATTGTTGACTTCTCAGGTAGACTATCAAGAACCACGACACCTCGGGTGTTGAAGAAGATGGTGAACATTCTCTTCCTGCTGAGAAAACTTGTCTTCAAAACCTGAGGTCGAGGGTCATCTTCATTCAGCCAGACCATGTTGTAGAACTTGTCGGCCATTGTGAAAAAGGATATCCAGCACTCATCTCCTATCACAACATCGGAGAGTCGCTTCGGTCCATTTTCCGAAAACATTTCAAGCCACCGGCGACAAATCTGGATTCTTTGTGCCCGCTGATCATCTGTGAACATGCGCGGTATCCACCGTGCGCAGCGCTTGGTCATCCTTAATTCGTCATTTATGATGCTGTAGGCACTTCCATNCAACTCTGGAAGCATCCATGGTACTCCGAAGTAGGTATGCTCCGCAGTTCTGAACGAACCGCTCTCGCCAAGTCTTGAATCCTTGAAAACGGCCTTCAAGAAATCTTTAGGCCTCTGCACGAGCAAAAATGTCCTTGGTCAAGGCAGAGCATGGCCGACCTGGGCGTTCCTCATCTTTCAAAGAGTCCTACCATCGCTGAAGTGTCGGATCCATCGCACAAAAGTGTCAAATGAAGGTACACTTTCTGGGAAGACGTCTGCTAACTCGCGATCGATTTCCTTCGCCTTCAAACCCAGTTTCATACGTGTAAAAATGTAGAAGCGAAATTTGTCTTTTGATGGCTCCATTCAGAGTGTAAAACCAGTGTAACTTTTGAGACTGATTGTGAACGGCAGCGACTACTTATAGGCTATAATATTATGCGTGAACTTAGCTCAGATATCGATTGAAGCACGACAGAAATATCTACTTGATTACAGTTCATTTATTCAATAGAGACATACTGGTTGCAGAACTTATTGATCACCCCTCGTAATACGACATAAGTTACCCAGGAGAGACTTTAACTCAAGGATTTGTAAATATATTTGATATATTTTTTGTAATAGTTAAAAATTTATGGATGCTCTAGCAACATTTCAATAATATATATTACACCTATTTTTTATAACCCCAGTTGTCCGTAACAATTCAACAGTTGTTAAATAGAATTATATAATTATCGTTCTATGCGATTTAAAATAAACGAATTCTTTTAAATGGAGCAAACTTATTTTTTGGAATTTATATAAATATTTCTACTTTATTACTTGGTAATATAAAAATTCTTGTGTCATAGATAGCGCTTCTAAGTATTAGTGTTAAAAACATTATAGTTTATTTAATATTCGTTTTTGACAATCACAGCAATTCATTTAAGATATCGCTAAGGTTTAGAACTTATTATTTAACCAAAATTTTTAAAATATTACAACTCTTAACGTTATAAGAGCACACCAAACTACAGCTATTCAAACGAGCAAAATGTGTTAGTTTAAGATTGTAGTTGTTTTCCAAATGTATGCAGTCAAACAATTTCCAGTAATAAAAATGATTATGATTAACAAAATTCAAGATATTACGAAAAGAATGTTAAGTTGTTGATTGAATTTGCTATTTTGACAAATAAATATTAATAAGCTTATACTTTGCAATATTTCTATACCATAAATGGTATTCCTGATTTTTTTTAAAATAATAATGGACGTTCACTTAAATATAAATAGACATTGATGTTGATTATAAGTCTATATATTTAAAGCAGACCTTTTCTTAGTGAGCAGTCACTGGAAAATTGTAGTTTGCAATTTCACAGTCAATATAAATATATAGCCACGGGTGGATCCAGAAAAAAATTGTGGGGCAGTATGAATATGATAATTTATCAATTCACCTTCTATTTTCTCAGAAATGCATACATAATTACATATACTAAAAGAAAATTGATAATATATCATATGTAAATACGCGTATAACATAGGAGGGAAATATTTATAAAGTTCACCCTTTACTTTTGAACATTTGCCTGTTTTCCTTGCTAAGAGATTGCAAGGATTGCACTTCTATTTAAATTTAAAACGAGGACAATTTATTGGTTTCTAAGCAATGTAATATTAACAATTGCATGTAATCTTGAAACGGAACTTTAAAACGCATTCCATACATTTGCTTACCATTCATTTCTTTAGAGCACAATCCTATTTATAACATGCACAACTTGTAAATTGAAAAGCATTGAATGTAATTTTCTAAAAGCAGAGTGAAGAAATTCAATTTAAGATATGTAGGAAGTCATTATATGCGGATGCACAAAAGAAATAAAAAATGCGGGTGTCTCATGGTAATTGCGCAAAACATGAGACTTTTGATTTGTACATCATATCAAAATGTAGCAACTATTTAATTTTTATAAGAATACACTTGCTCTTTTAGGAACAGTATGAAATATATGGTAAATATTCATAAAACATGAATTTCTAAAAATAAGAAGTTGACTGTGAAGCTTTTCAAAGCAAGTTTTTGAATCTGAATTTGTACAAAGTAAGCATGGCAATTTACGCAGTAGGTAAAAGTCGAATACATTTTTGGTGACCTAGTGTGCTCATACTTTTTGGACAATGAGAGATGCAATCCAAGCGAACTTTAACCTCAGGGCAAGTTGGTTAATTGGTGGTATATTCTGTTTCTATGTGGAAGAAGATGAAGGTATTTGTCAGAAAATCGCTTGCAATTCCACTGAACTTGTGGATTCTTAATTTTCTGACACCGATTTACAGTAGCAAAACGCATACTGCAATCAAATTAAATAATATTTTGCATCACAATTTATATGAAATTAAGATCCCGCTTGATATGAAAGTTGTATGAAAGAATTAACACTTACACTGCAAGTCGTCCCACTATGGGACCATTGGCCACTTCCGGAAGATGGCACTCTTTAGCCACGCAAATCTTTTGTTATTGTTTTATGGCTGAGCGCACATAGACAAGAACCAATCAGCGACTGGCAGACGGCAGCTGAAGCGTGTTTAGTCATTCGCATCGCAGTTTTCGAGGTTATAACTTGAGTCCTTCGAAAATGGATGGCAGAGGGAGAAAACAAGACTATGGAAGTTCATGCGGCAGAAGATGTCCTTGAAATGATAGGTGGAATGGAATTTAGCGAAGACGAGATATTTCGTCATCTGAGTATGAAATTAGTAGCGATTCAGAGGATTGGAGTGGCGAGGAGCCTTTGTCCCGATATGCAAGGCCCCAGGCCAGGACCAGTAGGGGCGACTCGAGCCCAAGTCCCAGTACGAGTACGGCAGTTACGGCTGATGATTCTGTTGCAAAGAGACGACGCCTCGAAACGGCACGACCTCGTGGAAGGCCAAGAAGTATAGATTCAACAAGAACTCGTAAAAGTGGCCCGACTGATGATACCTGGACGAAGGTTGATAACTCCGCACGAACCGAAACTTGCTTTCGTTCCAGAGCAAATAGGACCCGTGGGGTGACGGTATCCCTCACTGAAGAAAGCACTGCACTTGACTGCTTTATGTCTTTGTTTGATGACATTGCATTCACTGAACTGGCTAACACGGTCAATGACTTTGTTACATTGGAAATGAAGAGGTCGCGACCATTGAAGGAACATTCAAGGAAGTGGCTACTCAATGGAATAGAGTCTAAAGTTACAACGAAAGATCTGAAAGTGTATGTAGCTGTGCTTATTGCGATGGGCTTGAACTATAGGCCCAGTGTTTCAAATTATTGGTCAACCAGACCGTTTCAACATTGTCAGTGGTTTCATGACCAGTTCGCAAGGAATCGCTTCGAATTGTTGCACCAGACATTCCTACATTGTACCGGGCAAATTTCTGATGGAAAAGCCAAAATTGAACCGTTTGCTAATCGACTGATCGAAAACTTCCAAAAGGCATTTTACCCATTTGAAAATGTGTCCATTGATGAAATGGTCATCGGTTGGAAGGGGAGATTCGCGCATAAAACCTACAAGCAATCAAAGCCAAAAAAGTACCACGTCAAAACATTTGGGCTGTGCGATAGTGCGACTGGATATGTTGTGAACATTCTTATATATTTTGGGAAGCATACGTCATATGATCCTTCTGTCATGGATGTGCCTGATAGTGCAATCAAGGTATTTCAAACACTGCTAAAGCCTTTACATGGCGGACATCCCATCTTTGCTGATCGATATTACACGACAAAAAAGCTTATCAATTATTTATTTGATGAAAGAAAAATGAATTGCATTGGAACTGTGCAAAAGAACCGCGTTGGCTTTCCACCAGAGTTCAAAACACTGAAGTTGGAGGAATACGAAAGCCAATTTTTTTTCAATAAAGATGAAAATATCATGGCTGTTGCATGACGAGATAAAAAGGGCAGAAATCAGTGTTTGGCTGTGTCGACCAAGGTAGACGCAACCGTTCTGGAAACGCAAAATCGCCGGGCAAAATATCAAGAAGCCAAGTCGTCTTATTCATGAATACAATCTTTGGATGAATGGTTGCGATAAAGCAAATCAGGCTCTCACTTACTATGGCCATTTTCAACGGAAGACAAATAAGTGGTGGAAGAAAATATTTCATTGGCTTCTTGAAGTCGCACAAGTGAACGCCTTTGTGCTATATAAGCTAACCAGGAGTGAAGAGAGAAAGAAAAGGAGGATGTTCTTTTTCCATTTCAAACAAGAACTTTTGGAAGCCCTTGCTGAGTCTCCCGGAGAAGCATATATATCCGGAAAAGCTGAAACTTTTTTAGGTCCTACAAGTGCTGCCCAAAAATGGAAGGGCCGTCATATCGTTTCATATTGCAAGAATCAACGAGTATGCAGGCATTGTTCGGTGCCTTCAAATCCTGCCAGGACCCACTTTTACTGTCCATACTGTTGCAATGAGACGACGCCTGGAAACTACACGACCTTGTGGAATCTCAAGAAATATAGATTCAACAAGAACTCGTAAAAATGGCCCGCCTGATGATACCTGGACGAAGGTTGATAACTCCACACTAACCAAAACTTGCTTTCTGATTTCGATCCTTCATTACTTGGCTTGTGAATGAGCAATGATGGTGTGGGTGGTAGCAAATGAAAGGTCGAGACTTGTATTTTTAGGAAAATGCAATGGATCTGCATTAGCTACAGGGTACCTATTTTTCAAGTAAGATTGAACTAAGAAAATAGGCAAAATTTCGTAATATTTTTTTTCGTCATTTATATTCCCAACAGCCAAATGCAACAAATAGAAGATGTTTGAATGAATCCCGGCATTGCACTACCTTCTGGGATCCATTCCGGTCATTTAGTTACCTGAGTGAAGGACATTGGACTGATATTTGAAATTTTAGGTGTGAACGAAAAATGACTCCATGCGAGACAAAAATTCGGGATAAAAATTAATGGCGGTGTAAGAGTTAAAGATGTGAGCCATAGGACGAGCATGATTATCATAACTATTAAACGAGCTTTCACAAAGCAGATAATTAGACTTACTATATTTATAAGATATGCGTAATCTAATCTGATACTCTTTGGTTTGTAGGAGGGAATTTCCACTCCCACTCTAAGAATAGAAGTAATTGATGAAACAGTGCTTCTGAGTTTTGATAAATTCCACTCTTTGGATCCGCCACTGTTTATAGCATCAAGTAAATACAATTATTTAGACAATATTCAGCTATGTAATAGTCTATTTTTTTATAAAGGTAGATAGCAATGATGCCACTTGAGTTTGTATGCTATAATAATTTGAGAAGTTGTAAGGAAAAAATTGCTGTTTGCGCGTAAATGAATTTCATAATTGGCTTACTTTAAAAGTTGCATCGTTTGCGCGCGACCTAGCAGCCAAATTGGAAATGCGTTTTTTACAATTTAATTTTGAAATTATTAAATATATACTTTTTTGCACCAATGATAATTTTTGAATGGTGAGTTCAAATTTTGTGCTATTTGTCTATCAGAGATTTGTTTTTCATCACATGCCTCTAAGAAATTGCTTTAAAAAATATCTCACTATATAAAAATTCTAATGCAATATGAAAAGTTGAGTATATTAACAAATGTTTGTTTGAGTGCAATCAGAAATTTCATAAATATTCAGATTCAAATGTAATATAATTTTAGCAAATTCGGCATGTCAATATTATGAAAATTGTGAGTATATCCATACAAAAAGGTATATACTTTCAAGGTGTGATGATCCAATTAATGTGACTGAATCTATATTTATTTTGATGTCCTGCATGGTTTCATTTTACTTACAATATAAATATACAATTAGAATAACTGCACGGATTTTAGAATTCAACATAATTTACATCTATTGATATTACCCAACAAAAACATAAGTACAATAGCAAAATTGAACTTTTTGAAAAAATTTGATGCATAGAAAAAAAAAATTTCAAATTCATATTGCTTAACGCTACAAAGACCGTTCTTTGCTATAATATGTGTAAATTCGAATTTGCAATTTTTTCTAATTTTAAAATGTCATTTGCAAATAATCCTTAAGTAGTAATTATCATTCTTGTGAACATAACGGGACTACAAAGACCTATTTTGTGCAACATAAAAATACTTAAACCAATACAAACCTCTATCAAGCCAAGGCAGTTGCTCAAAGGTAGGAATCTCTGTTGTCGCACCAGGAATTTGACTGATAATATCGAGTTGGTCATCTATCTCCAAGTTCTGTACGTGAGATTGCACATGTGGAGATTCCCCTGGAATAGTATGAACGTCAGAAATAGAAACTGTTGGAAATTTCTCAACTTCGCTCTGCAAACTCGCATCTTCTATAGAAACAGCAGTCACTAGCTCATCAGCTTTATTTAGCGGAAATTCAGCAGCAGTCACATTCTTGAGATGTCTTGAAACACTGGTATCAGCAAATTTGGGGGTTTCCTCTGAAATATATTCAATCGACTGTTCACTATCAACATATTCATTGGTAAATGAAGTATTTGGCTCTTTAATTATTGCAGTTTCTAGAACTTTGGGTTTTAATTCACCTAAAAATTCATTTCGTAAATACAATAATTAAGTATAAAAATAGAACTTAATACTGCAATATTTGCTAATGGCACATAAATTTGCGGTGTTTCTTCATAACAAATGAGCTATTTTCTTCATTCCAAATAGAAAAAAAGCCAAATATAGTCATATTTAAATTCGCATAAAAACAAATGATAGAGAGCCATTTTTAATAGACAACACAACTTCTTTTACTCATTTGTTAATTATAAAATGTTATCGTAAAAGGCTTTATCAATTAGAATTTGAAGCAATTTTGATTGAAAAGAAACATCACTTCTTTCATTACAGCAGATTGTATAAGTATAGCATGCAAGCATGCAAACGCGTCTAAAATTGTATCAAAATGTTACACGAAATTGTAGCAATAAATATAAACATTGTATACAAGGAAGTTTTGTCATTTGCTAAATGTTCAGAAATATTTCTTAATAGATTACTTTTATAATTATTTAAGAAAACAAATTTTGTAAGGGTGCATAAAATTAAACGCAACATATGTTAAAGCTAATGGAGTTCAGGGAAAACAATATAAGTATAGACAAAATATAAAAAAATTTAAAATGACAATTGAATGAAACATTTTTGAAGATATATAGTCTTATAACATTTTTGATGAAAAATCGTGAAAAATAATAGACTCGTACTTGTAAATTGAACAGAGTAAATGACGATAAAAACATACATTTCTATAAGGGATTTGTTGACAAAAAATATTGGTGACTTGCTAAGTGCTTAGTGTTCAAAGTAGGAAAACTGAAATGCAAATAAAAGGGTGCAGATGATGTCAACGGGCGAAACAAGAGCCTTATTTACATGTATTCATTTATTTACAAATATATTTTGTTCAAAAAAGGTCAAAATTATAAATTAAAGAAATAGGTACTACATTTTATTAATTTTTTCTAAATTACTCGAAAGTTGCTCCTGGAAAATGTATTATAATTTTGGAAATTTCTGGCGATAATTACTAACTAATGTAATAACATGATATCCAATAAAAACTATAATACCTTGTGCATATAACGGTGCTTGATCATTTCTGTTGGGAATGTCAACTTCTGCTGTTAGCACATCAAATTCATCAAATGTATCAGAAACAATTGTACTTAATTTCCTAAGCAATGGAGCTTCGACTATTTTAGCAGATGAAAATAATTGATCTGATAAGGTGCCAGGTTGCTTAGATTCTTCAGCTTCTACTTTTTGCGGAATTTCCCTAGCAATCAGTTCTAACTTGTCATCGATATTTGGTTCTATTTCTTCAACAAACGATTGCTTTTTAAAAACATTTGGCATTTCATCTTCTGATATAACACTTTCTTTGATCTCATCGTTAAAGTCAAAATGCACCTCATCTTCAGCATCCGGATATTTTTCAGGTTGTAAATCTACAGTTGCTATTACATTCTCTTCACATATTTCATCAACTTTCTCAGACTGTTTCGAACTAAAAGCGATGGTTGGAGAACATTCGACAGCCTGATCTGGTTGTTTTAAATACTTTTCAGTTTCATGAGTTTTGGCAAAGCAGATGCCGTTGGCAGAAAAATTTTCTGAATCCTTCAAATCTACAAACTCTTGTTCCTCAAAACTCGAAATGACTTGATTGTTGATCATTACTTCTTTATCAACAGCTTCGAAAGATTCTCCCATACTAAACTCCTGACGAGCACTTGTTATATCGAGTTTAGCTTCCTCAATACACATTTCACCAGTGTTTGCAGTTTCTGAAGTAGGAGTCTGTTCAAAGACTGGAATAACGACTGCTTCATCCAATGTCGTAGTGCCAGCCAAAGACGTCTTCAGAGACTTGGAATCCAAATCCTCCATGTAGATTGGTTCCTCATGATTCTGAACATCGTCAAGTGAACTAACATTTGAAATTATGAATTCATCTAAAAATCTCAATTACTATATAATATGACACCTAAAAACACCACTATTTAAACATAGTTTGTGAAGTAGCTGGTTTATTCAGTGATGTAAATAGAGAGCTCTGAATTAACATTTACTTAAAGAAGTATTGTAATTCCGAACCCAAGTAATGGAAAAAATATGTTAGTGTTATAGACTTTAAATAATACGTTAATCATTAATCAATTGCAAATGTATACAATCACGAACCTAATGGACCAGGGAGCGATTTAACAGATTTAGACGCGGGCAAATCAGTTGCTAAACATAATAAAAGTTAAAAAAAAATCAAAGAGAAACTTACATAGAAGTGCGAGTTTTTGCACATCCTCAGAATTTTCATTTGTTTCCGTTTCGCCAACATAAACATTAGTTTGTGCTTGACTCGGTTTAAGAGAGGATTCCAAAGGAACTACATTAATTGTCATGGTATTTTCAGCTTCTTGCAAAAACGCAACATTATCAATCATTGAAGGTGTGGTTATCTTTTCAGAATGAGAAATTCGCAATGAGGAATCGGACTTTAAGTGAGGAACTTCGACAATTTGAGTCTGAACAACTGTAGGATCCTGGTCTGAAGTATTGTAATTAGTTTCTGAATTGTCGTCGATTGATAAATTTACAAAAGAATCTTCAAATTTCTGAACTACTGCGATTTCACGATCCTCTAATGTCGTTTCCTCAAATAACACTTGGCTCTTTGGAGGTTGTTGAAAAATTACTACTATTTCTTTCGAACTAGTAAGTTGCAGCTGGTCAGCATCATGAACAGGAACTATGCTACGTTGAAAATTTATATCTGAAGCAAAATACTTGACGTCCGATGACAATGTTGGCGATTCCAATGAAGGCGCAGCATCAATATTGGTTATATCGTAAGTTTCTTCGGAATGATTTAATGGAAGAACAATATTAGATTCCGCATTTTCAAAAATCTTGAATTCATTTGGTATATGGATCTCAGTGTATTCTGCAATTTCTTCGGTTTCTTCATAACTAGCATTTACAAACGTATTTTCAACTTGCCCTTGTACAATATGTTCAACTTTTTGTGATTCGATTTTATCAAGCTCTGTTAGAACATTGAGGTCTCGATCAAACGTCACTAATGTTTCTTTGGGATCTATCACTTGCACATCTTGTATATCTTGAACAGGATTAAATATAGCAGGAACTTCAACTTCCTTTAGCACTTCTTTAGGTTCTAAAATAGTTTCAGGTGTTTCGAGAATTGGAACAGTTTCAATAGAGGAAATATTGCCTATTTCATCTGATTGACTAATTGGAACAGCAATTTTAGGTTGCAACTTTTCTACAAAATTCACTTGAGGAATATCAGGTGATAGTTCCTCGGGATATTCTATAACTTCTGGTTTGTCTTCAAATGTAACACTTACATATGTTTCATTAACTTCCTCTTTTGCAACATCTTTTTCTGTTTCGATTTCTTCAAGCACTGATTTGGGCATGGAGTCTTCATCTAATGCTGCTACTGTTTCCTCAGAATCTATCACTTGCACATCTTGTATATCTTGAACAGTATTAAATATTTCAGGAACTTCAACTTCCTTTACCACTTCTTTAGGTTCTAAAATAGTTTCAGGTGTTTCGAGAATTAAAACAGTTTCAGGAAAGGAAATGTTGTCTATTTCATCTGATTGACTAATTGGAACAGCAATTTTAGGTTCCAACTTTTCTACATTTTGTGGAAGGAACACTTGGTGATGAATTTTCTTAGAAATGGGTTCTAATTTCCCACTAATAATTGATTCTATTTCTTCAGTGAAAGATTGTTTTGGCACTTCATCTTCTGATATAACAGTTTCTTTAATCTCATCATTAGACTCACACGGCACTTCATCTTCAGCATATGGATATTTTTCAGTTGGTACATTTACATTTGCTATTACATTCTCCTCGCATGTTTCATCAACTTTCCTAAACTGTTTCGAACTAAAAGCGATGGTTGGAGAATTTTCGAAAATCTGATCTGGTTGTTTTAAATACTTTTCAGTTTCATGAGTTTTGGCAAAGCAGATGCCGTTGGCCGAAAAATTTTCTGAATCCTTAACATCTACAAAATTTTGTTCTTCACAACTCGGAATTATGTGATTGTCGATCACTGTTTTTTTATCAATAGCTTCAAAAGGTACCGTGCTACTAATTTCCACAGTATTTTGTTCGTTATTGAGTTTAGTTTCTTCAATGCAAATTTCATCAATGCTTGCAGTTTCCGAACTAAGAGTCTGTTCAATGATGGAAACAGTAACTTCGTCAAATTGAGTAGGACTAGACAAAGAGGTATTTGGTGTTTTGGAATGCGCATTTGCAATGAAGAGCGATTTCTCCACAACTTCAGCACCATGAAGAGAAGCAGTGTTTGAAATTTTATTTTCATCTAAAAGTACATCGTTAAAGGAGATATTGGTAAAAATATCAATTTGGCTTTTAATAATCTTATTAGTACAATAATGTGAAAATATCTAGGGATATTCAAAGACAAGTAAAATAAAGTTTGGAAAAACATTACTTTGATAAAATTCAACAAGTTTACAATTGCTAAAACAGCCAAGAACACCTTTTTAATCTCTAAAATTGTTTTTAAAACGTCTTTACATACAATTTTGAATAATAATAGCGCTGAATACACCTCACATATTATAATGGCGCTGAATGCAATTTCGTGAAATATTATATTGGCGCTGAAAAATGCCTGGGAAAATTATAACTTCAAGAACCATTGTAAGTGTGGGAAAATTGTTCAAATGTGTAGATTCTTGTATGTAATAATCTAGTTTATAATTTAACAATAAGATGGGCTAATATTAAATAAGAAATTACAATAAAATATTAAGCGCCCTTATAATAGACCCTTTGTTATATTCAGCGCCCTTATAATAGTTCATTTTGCCAAAATTTGGAAGCTCATTTCTCCTATCTTGCTCAAACTCAAGGATATTAATAAATGCGACTTTTTGCTACTTTACGAATGTAAAAATATTTAAAAAAATTCGAATTTATAAAAAATTTATATTGCTCGGCGAGTTTATCTCATATCAAGTTTGAACTACTTTTTTATTAATGACGGAAAAACCTCAATAATGCGCTTTGTTAGACAATTGGACTGGCTGTTTTGTTTCTTAATAAATATTTAACCTTGTTATAAACTAGTTTTGAAAATTTTTTGGCAGAATGTTTGATTATTCATTTTTAAAAAGTTGAATTCAATTTGCACTTTAAATAGATGAATCCTTCAATTCATCTTGATAATGAAGATTAGCAATTGATGACCGACTGTTTGAGAGAAGTTTGCTTAAGAAAGAATCAATAATTTAGGGGAATCTCCCTCCCTGAAAGCAATTAAACAATTTTGTAGTGCTATGTAAATAAACAATATGCTGGTCTTTTAATGTCAGGTGAAAAATTTATAGCTATAGAATATATAATAAAAAGGTATAATCTTTTGAAAATTACCTTTTGAAACATTCAATGAATCACCAACTGTTTGCTCTACTGGAATATGTTGAACTAAAGATTTTATAAAATTAATAAAAAGCTTGAAACAAAATATACACCGAGATATAATAAATTCATTAGGACCTAAAGACTTGCAGAACGTCTTTGCAATTTTTATGAACAAATTATTTACGCCTTAAAAAGGAATTAATAAGCTTTCAATCAAATCTCATTAATCAGGCTTGGCGTTCTGAGGGATTTTTCGCTTTTTCCAAAAACAATCAATACAACACATCAACAATAAACTGTTGTGCCCCACAACATAATGTCTTAATTTCCACAAAACATATACATTGCGTAATCTGGTTTTTATTAATATTAATCATTGATATGAGTACTAAGAAAATAAAAATACCTTTAAATTTTTTATTTATAGGAAAACAATATGGACAGAATTTCGTACAATTTACAAATCAATAATTCAAAAATACTGCTAAATAAGACATCAATAAATATTTTCCGTCTTATTCTTGCACTTTTATATTTTTTATGAAGCATGTATTTTGTTGATTCGGTGTAGTTAAAACCTTTGCAAAGATATGAAGAAATTTGTCATCACACCAATTTTGCTTAGAAAAACATTATGATCTGCTAAAAAAAGGAAATAAAGAATGTGTATGCAGTAACAAATGTGAGAAGATCCAAATGCTTACTAAAATTCAGAGGCCTAATTGTTCAGACTCAGGGCAATACCACAAAAGCGAGGTTCAGAGAGTCGGCTAATAATGTGCCCAAAAATAAGTTAAGTTTGCCTGAAAACTTAAACGCGTAAAAATTGATTTAGTTTTAATTTAATGAAGTCCTAAATAGCGATGTCAACTCACATGAGTACCCAGGTGCACTTCTATCTCTGTATAGTGAAAATGTTTCATGGTCACAGAGTCCCTACAGATAAAAATTGGTATATTATATTTATTTGTGAATTTATCAAAATCTTGTTGGGAAATTTTAGGCTTACAAAAATAATTGTATATCAAATTCACAAAAAGTATTTTAAACCTGCTACTTTTTATGAATATTTAAAAATATTCATATTAATAATGTAAATTTTGGGATATTTCTTTAGATCTAAATAAATCTACAACTGTAACTAATTTCTGAATATGTTTGAAAATAAGAAACAACATATTTATCAGATTTTTTGAAGCAAAGGCCCAATTGTAAATTTTGTGATGCTGGTAGGTCAAATTTCAAAAACTAATAAAACAAAAATTTAAGCGACATGGTGAAATTTCGAAAGTAGATATAATATGCTTGTTAAAGCACAAGAAATCCATCATGATACAAAAGAGCAATTTCAAAAAATTAATGACTAAGAGTAACAAGAAATAGCAATGGCATAAACAAAGACATTAGTTGCAATTATATATACAGAATATAAAATGTAGGAACGGCGAAATTGAAAATGTTATTTAAGTAGTAGGAAGATTTGTTATAATAGCAATATCAGGTGTTCCGAGTACTCAGAATGTAAAGAACGCGATTTCGAAAAAGGTTGCAAAACTCGATCGGAAAAACTCGGAAGAGAAATCATCAAAACTAGAACTCAATTGAAAATCCACTCGAAAATACCTCAAAAAATGAAATATTTTAAATTTCAGTTTTTTAATCAGACACAAGTAATTATATTTTAGCTAACAAAACTCGGAATTATTGTAAAATAAATATAAATTTATTCTAAAATATCAGAATTAAAAAACTCGATCGGAATTTGCTTTAAAAAAATACTTGTCGAATTCGAAACGTAAAAACTTGAATTTAACCGAATAGGTCGAACTCGATTCGACTCAATCTAACTGAACAAATTATGAAAGTGCCAAGTAATTAAATTAAATCGATTTATGCCTCTAGGGCTAAATAATATCCGAAAAATTTATATATTCTAGTCGTTAAATAGGTTTCGTAAATAAAGCATTGGCAATTCTAAGGAGTTAAGCGTGAACAGTCCCAATTGCAAAGTTACCTATGTTAGGGTAATCTAAACCTTCTGCCAAAGTGGAATTTTGCAATGTTGAAGCGAAACTCAAAGCAGGTGGATCGCCTTCTAATTCAACAGTTCGTAATGAATCAGCAATAATTGATGTCTCCTCAACAGTACTTAGTGTTGGTGCCAAGTCAGTTTCAACTGATGAAAACGAAGACTCGAGATAGGCGATAGGCTGGGAGCTGTATTTAAATGAAGCATCTGCCTTTTGAAGTTCAACTTCTTCATTGGCAACATCTAATCCTAAATAAGTGATTAAATTGAATAATTAAAACGCAAGATAGCAAAGTAAATTCATTAAATGCAACAATACATCCAGTGATGCATAAATGAAGGTGCTTCATGCATACAATATAGGAGAGTCTTAGACTATGGGAGTTTACAATCAATAAACGAATCACCTTTCAAAAAAACTTGGAAATTTAAGTTTAATAAATAACAAGAAAAAACCATACGGGAATATTTGAAAGCAGGAACGTCTTCTGACTCATCGTAATACACCAATGTAGATGCAAAGGAATGATTGCATTCAGAAAATTCTTTCGAAGTAGTTTCAGAGTCATTATCTGAAACTAAAGATGACGTACTTATCTTACTGTGAATTGGTGAGTCATCAACTGTTGCTGAATTAAATGTTTGCTCAATATAGACAGATGGTCGGATAAAGTTCTCATTTTGTAAGTAGCCATACATAACATCCTTAGATTCAGATTCAATGTAAGTCTGATTAGAGGATTCCAGTTGCTCCTCAAATAATGGCAATTCGTCAATATTTTCAAATGGATCGTCTGCAACCACTTTAATTGGAAATGTGTTTTCTAATGCGATATCCTTATCAACAGATGGCAAAAGGATTTCCTCACAAACTTCATCTGAACAGGGAGCCTTTGTAGTAAAAATTTCTGGCGAACAATCAATAGCACTTTCTGGAATGAACTTTTCAATAATATGAAATTTAGCAAAACATATTCCGTTGGCAGAAAAATTCACGGCATCGGTTAAAACAGTGAATTCCTGTTCTTCAATTATCGGCTTTACACGATTATCGTAAACTACTTCCCCTTCAGGAACTTCAGAAGGATAATCTGTAGTCGTTTGGCGAGACATGAATGCATCTTCCGGTTCCATTTTTTCGGAACAGAGTTCATAAGAACTAGCAGTTTCAGCAACTTGTGCCTGTTTCAAAGGTTGTTGGACCGAAGCGCTATCTAGCTCAAGTTGTTGCGTAATCGTTTCTACAGGAACATTGGCGTCTTCAATTTCCAATAAACTAGATTCATCCTTTAGTTGTGAAATATTGAAATCATTGGCAAAGAGAGATACAGTTGAATCTAAAAATTCTAGACTACACCTCTTAAACATTAATTTCGCCAAATGAAAATTCCAATGCTCGAAATAAAAATTCAAATTCACTAAATGAAAAGTCGTCAAAATAGTATTAAGTTATTAATGTAGAAGCATTATAAACTATGCTTTTAATTATTATTAATAATGTTGTGCTATATTAATTTGAAAACCTATTATAATAATTTTCAATCAGATTAAGTTAAAGATAACATCAGAAGCCTTTGAACAAGCAAAATATGGCGGGAACACAATATTGACATTTCTTTACTTTGAGGATAGTGTAAAAGCAGAGTTGGAATTTCGACATAGCAATTTGGGCTTCGGACTAATGTTTTAATTAGTACTTGGGTACTTTTGCGTTATCTCCCCCAGCGCCTTTTTGACAAAATATATTCCTTTTAAATTTAATCAGCTCTGCACTGTTGGCTGGTGTAATACTTCTAACATCTAAATTTTGTCTGCGACAAGCAAAGAGCATTTCTGGAAATCCAATTACTTTGCCCTGCTGCATGGATTTCTGCTATTATAATAGCAGAACTCCATGCCTGTTGTAAGTTGGCAGATAATTTTAGTATATAAGAAATGATATGATCCTTAAATGATAAAAACGAAGATTGCAGTCCTGGTAATAATAAGTTGTGGCAATACCTACAGTCACCGCCAAAAGTACTCGATCACCTTGTAAATAACACAAAAATATTTTATTTCACCTATAAAATTTAACAACAGTTAAATAAAATCAATATTTTGATCCAGATGGGTTAACTATATTATTTTAAAGACATTACATAATAAATACCATGATACAAAATATTCTAATCTGTTAATATCTGGTATGTCCACCTCTGGCATCGAGTACACTTTTGATTCGTTTTGGCATTGAATGCACTAATGTGCGGCCCATCCGCCTAATCCGTGGCCTGGGTCCTCACCTGATCTAAACCCCATAGAGCATTTGTGGTCCAGGTTGAAGAAGATAGTAGCTGCCAAAAATTGCACGTCAATAAATCATTTAATAGCAACAATCAAAGAGGCGTGGGTGTCCGAAATATCCCAGGACTACTGCCGCACATTAGTGCATTCAATGCCAAAACGAATCAAAAGTGTACTCGATGCCACAGGTGGACATACCAGATATTAACAGATAAGAATATTTTGTATCATGGTATTTATTATGTAATGTCTCTAAAATAATATAGTTAACCCATCTGGATCAAAATATTGATTTTATTTAACTGTTGTTAAATTTTATAGGTGAAATAAAATATTTTTGTGTTATTTACAAGGTGATCGAGTACTTTTGGCGGTGACTGTATATTACTAATTAGTGGTGGCGGTAGAAAGAAAGTGGCATATATGATACCTTGGCAGTATGACATAGTAATCAACAGGGGGTTGCAATATAATTAAAGGGTGGTTACTTCAAAAAAATAGTATTATTGTTATAATGACTCTAAATACCAATATTTTTTCACCTTCTGGTATTCAGGCCACCTAAGTATGTTTAGCGCCTTGTTGCAAGCATGCATTTAAAGATTAACCCATAAAAAAATCTAAATATATTATCTATATTTACAACCTCTTATTTTAAGGGATACATTGCTAGGATACATAGGAAAGTCTTATTTTGCTTAAGACATTACATAAATTGTTGTAGTAAAAGAAATTAACATCTTAAATGAAATTCATGTAAAAACTTGTCAAATTTTTTTAGTGAAACTCGTCTAGTTTTGTAGAACGTGTAAAAATACATATACATATTAAAGTAAACGCAAATTTCAATTCAAATATGATGAATTTTTAGGAAATGTCTGGATAAAAGAGTAGCAGAATATAAATGCTCTTGTTGTGGTTCCCTTTTCTTAAGGTTTGTTTACATGAAAACGGCTAATTGCAAAAATCCCTAGCCCTCAGGCCTACTGCCCTATATGAGTAGTTTATTGTATTAAGGTTAACAATGCAATTTGAATTTCAACAGCATTGAACTAGCATTGTTGACGGACTAAAGCGGATATGCACATATGCACATATTAGTCAATACATTATACAAATTGTCCAATCAAATTCAAAGTGTAGTGCTTATGGGCCTCTACGGAGCGCAAAAGAAAAATAACTTTGACCGGGCGTTGGCCTAAAAAATCAGCCCAATTCTAACTCTGTGTAAAGAGCGCATAGCCTAACATTGACTGAACTCAGCAGCACATTGCGAGCATTGAAGAAATTTCCCAGAATGCAGAGCAGGTATTAAGAAACGAATGGAGAAAGAGCATGAATTATCAACAGATTGGTGTGTGCCCTGTGGAAGGCGCATGAAATCAACAAGAGCAATAACCGGTACTGTACAGATGATGAAAAAGAACAGAGGCAAATCATCTTTCACACTGCCGTCACAGTGGAGATAATGTGGGGTGGGTGAGCTCAAGGGCAGTTGGAAGACGGCTACTGTTCATCTACTATTCATCTCATGGCCCAACACGAACCACAAAGCTCAGTAAAAAGAAACGACTTGATTACGCGTACCAGCACAAGGATTGGATGATAGAGAGGTGGAGGAAGAAGACGATAGATGTTACTTTTGGAATCTTTGTAACTTATCTGATAATAACATATGCCTCTTGTGTTGGTGTGGTAATACTCTCGACGATTCAGCAATTGAACACATGTGGGTATTCTTGAAAAACCAGATCACTAAGGGCAACTCTAAGAGCAAAAAGGACTGATTGAAGTTATTATTAATGCTTGACACCGACACCCGGAGATACCTAGAAGATGTCAGATATTGATAGATTCTAAGCAAAGACAGGCAAATGCAATGAGCCTACTCGATACTAACATTGCCTTTATCTTAGATATTATCTTTTACACAGTATGATTTGTCAACTTACACCTTAGCTTAATCTGATTGAAATTATTATAATTTGCACAGTACTCTATACAGTTGAAATCAAGTACTGCGTAAAACTGTTTTGCCACATTATTTACGCAGTACTGGATTTTAAGAAAAAAGAATGTAGCACTCTAAAATGAAAGTGTAAATGACCTTCAAAGTACTCAGAATGTAACACGGAAATATTAAAAAACCTGGACTTATAAATGCACTAAAATATTACTGTTTTCTGAAATATCTAGTGGTTGTTGATTGATTTTTTTGTTTATCTCCATAGTTTTGAGAAAAAATATCTTCACCTTCCAAAAGTTTTTCAACATCCTCATTAGATGAAGAATACTTTCTTTAAGCAATTGTGAGCAATACTGGAGTTCAATCAAGTCTATTTTAGTAAATGTAACAACGAAAATCTATGCCGTGCTGCATTTTCACGCTATAGCGGTTTACGCAATACTGGAGCATAACATAAGATAATATATGGTATTTTGGAAGTGGGACTTTAACGTTTTACGCAATAGCGGATTTTTACACTGTACTGGATTTACGCAATGCTGGAGTTGGACTGCATAATAATGCAGTAAATATTAGATAAAGTTAAACTGTCAAGACGAGGTTCATATGTGAAGATTACTAATGAAACTTGAAATAACAGCTGATCGCAATACAGAAGATGTATATGGTATAGGATATAAACGGCATGAAACGTCGCACAATGGAAGACCTCTTGAAAAGAAGCACTATTCCTCTCAAAAAAGGTGGAGTAACTTTAGAGAACAAAACATTTTTGGAAACTTTGATTAGAGAATATACTGACATTACGCTTCAAGAAAAACTTGATAAAATTTCTAGTATCAATAGTTAGATCTCGGCAAGTTGTTGGAAAAGCATTAGATGGGAATGCGTATATTTTGAAATGTTTGCCTCATGAACTGAAAACAATAAATTCTAAAATGCACAAGGAGAAATATTTATATACCGTAAAAATAATATGAATGAGAATGCGAAGTTGTCAAATAATATGTATTGATGAATTAAACATTAATATTGGTTGCAAACGCTCAAATGGCCGGACAAGAAGGGGAAAAAGAGCTGTGATACCGGTTAATACATCAAAAGCCGATCTGCACATTATTAGTACAATGGCAGCTAGAGTTGGCGAATCTTAAAACAAAAAGGAACATTGAGAACTGAGAATCTCTCTAGGAAGTGACAATGAAAATTTTTGTTGAATGAGACAATATTTCTATATACTGTAAAGCTAAGCAAGAATTAACATGTATATATATATATATATATATATAGTGAAGAAATCAATAATGCGCATTTGAATGTTCATTTAACGAATTTGACTTTTCATTTAGACAATTTGAGTTTTCATTTGGTAAAATTGAATTTTCGTTTGTTGAAATTTAAGTATAAGAAGTATAGTTGTACAAATATATTAAAGATTTTTAGAAGGCAATGAAATTTTGTTAAAAAACATTTCTAATTAGACCAAAAAAGTGAAAGAACAGCAAACATTAGTAAAATGGAATGAAAATGTTGCATTAACTAAAGAATAAGTTGCAAACCATAAATTATGTCCAATTAATAAATTCATATTGAATAATTTTTGAACTATTTGAAAAAATTGAGGAGTACCTTTTGGAACCTTCAGCTCTTGTATTGTTTCGATTGCAGCTGCATTCATTTCTAAAATACAATTAATATAACCGAGTGAAATAATTAGCAATACCATCAATAGGATCACGAATTTCTTCCAATGGTTCTTGAATGTTTTCATCGGTCGATTGCACGAATGAATCAAAAATCTGTTCTGTCGCAATCTTGTCCAACGTTTTTGATTTAATTTGTTTACTTTTTACCTGAGCATCAAGTGACCTGTCAAACCGAGCAGCAGTGTCACTAGAAATATTGACTTCTGTTTGCAGAATATCTTGAATAGCATGGCTCATTTGAGGAATTGCGAAATCTTTTATCACATCTTTTGATTCTGACATAATTGCAGGTGTTTCGAGCATTAGAACACTTTCAAGGGAGGAAATGTTGCCTATTTCGTCTGATTGACTTATTATTACAACCGTTTTAGGTTCAAACTTTTCTATAAAATCCACTTGAGGAATATCAGGTGATAGTTCCTCGGAATATTCTATAACTTCTGCTTTGTCTTCAAAAGTAACACTTATAAATGTTTCATCAATTTCCTCTTTTGCAACATCTTTTTCTGGTTCGATTTCTTCAAGCACTGATTGGGGAATGGAGGCTTCATCTAATGCTGCTACTGTTTCCTCAAAATCTCTAACTTGCACATCTTGTATATCTTGAACAGCATTAAATATTTCAGGAACTTTAACTTCCTGCTTTAGCACTTCTTTAGGTTCTAAAATAGTTTCAGGTGTTTCAACCAATGGAACAGCTTCAAGAGAGGAAATGTTGCCTATTTCATCTGATTGACTTATTGGAACAACAGTTTTAGGTTCCCACTTTTCTATAAAATCAACTTGAGGAATATCAGGTGATAGTTCCTCGGAATATTCTAAAACTTCTGCTTTGTCTTCAAAAGTAACATTTATAAATGTTTCATCAATTTCCTCTTTTGCAACATCTTTTTCTGGTTCGATTTCTTCAAGCACTGATTGTGGAATGGAGGCTTCATCTAATGCTGCTACTGTTTCCTCAAAATCTCTAACTTGCACATCTTGTATATCTTGAACAGCATTAAATATTTCAGGAACTTCAACTTCCTGCTTTAGCACTTCTTTAGGTTCTAAAATAGTTTCAGGTGTTTCAACCAATGGAACAGCCTCAAGAGAGGAAATGTTGCCTATTTCATCTGATTGACTTATTGGAACAACAGTTTTAGGTTCCAACTTTTCTACAAAATCCACTTGAGGAATATCAAGTGATAGTTCCTCTGGATATTCTATAACTTCTGGTTTGTCTTCAAAAGTAACATTTATAAATGTTTCATTAATTTCCTCTTTTGCAACATCTTTTTCTGATTCGATTTCTTCAAGCACTGATTGGGGAATGGAGGCTTCATCTAATGCTGCTACTGTTTCCTCAAAATCTCTAACTTGCACATCTTGTATATCTTGAACAGCATTAAATATTTCAGGAACTTCAACTTCCTGCTTTAGCACTTCTTTAGGTTCTAAAATAGTTTCAGGTGTTTCAACCAATGGAACAGCCTCAAGAGAGGAAATGTTGCCTATTTCATCTGATTGACTTATTGGAACAACAGTTTTAGGTTCCAACTTTTCTACAAAATCCACTTGAGGAATATCAAGTGATAGTTCCTCTGGATATTCTATAACTTCTGGTTTGTCTTCAAAAGTAACATTTATAAATGTTTCATTAATTTCCTCTTTTGCAACATCTTTTTCTGATTCGATTTCTTCAAGCACTGATTGGGGAATGGAGGCTTCATCTAATGCTGCTACTGTTTCCTCAAAATCTCTAACTTGCACATCTTGTATATCTTGAACAGTATTAAATATTTCAGGAACTTCAACTTCCTTTACCACTTCTTTAGGTTCTAAAATAGTTTCAGGTGTTTCGAGAATTGGAACAGTTTCAAGAGAGGAAATGTTGCCTATTTCATCTGATTGACTAATTGGAACAGCAATTTTAGGTTGCAACTTTTCCACAAAATTCACTTGAGGAATATCAGGTGATAGTTCCTCAGGATATTCTATAACTTCTGGTTTGTCTTCAAAAGTAACATTTATAAATGTTTCATCAATTTCCTCTTTTGCAACATCTTTTTCTGTTTCGATTTCTTCAAGCACTGATTTGGGCATGGAGTCTTCATCTAATGCTGCTACTGTTTCCTCAGAATCTATAACTTGCACATCTTGTATATCTTGAACAGCATTAAATATTTCAGGAACTTCAACTTCGTGCTTTAGCACTTCTTTGGGTTCTAAAATAGTTTCAGGTGTTTCAACCAATGGAACAGCCTCAAGAGAGGAAATTTTGCCTATTTCATCTGATTGACTTATTGGAACAAAAGTTTTAGTTTCCCACTTTTCTATAAAATCAACTTGAGGAATATCAGGTGATAGTTCCTCGGAATATTCTAAAACTTCTGCTTTGTCTTCAAAAGTAACATTTATAAATGTTTCATCAATTTCCTCTTTTGCAACATCTTTTTCTGGTTCGATTTCTTCAAGCACTGATTGTGGAATGGAGGCTTCATCTAATGCTGCTACTGTTTCCTCAGAATCTACAACTTGCACATCTTGTATACCTTGAACAGGATTAAATATTTCAGGAACGTCAATTTCCTTTAGCACTTCTTTAGGTTCTAAAATAGTTTCAGGTGTTTCAACCAAAGGAACAGTCTCAGGACAGGCAATGTTGCCTATTTCATCTGATTGACTTATTGGAACAACAGTTTTAGGTGCCAACTTTTTTATAAAATCAATTTGAGGAATATCAGGTGTTTGTTCCTTGGGATATTCTACAATTTCTGGTTGATCTTCACAAGCAACATTTACGAACGTCTCATAAAAACTAACTGTTTCACTAGGTACATCAAAATTAATGGTCTCGATTTCTTTGAGACTTTCCTCTAAATCGTGTACAACATCTTCAGAAATTGAAACTTCACTTTGCTTAGTAATGTAAAAACTTTTCAGTCCAATAACGTTTTGAGGAATTCTTTCTATAGTGCACTTATCAGCTACTTCTTGCTCGATTTCCGATACCGTAATATCTTCTGACAGTTGTACTAAATGCGGAGATTTCGCCACCTTTGATGGAATTGCGATTGCTAAATACTTCTTATATTTATATTTTGAAAAATATTACAGGGGCTAGAATTTCACAAAAAATCGCATACAGTAAAAATGATGATAATTTGAAAAATGAACTAACCCTAATCCTCAACATTTTTTATGTACGTTGGATTCACAAGGAGGAGGGGGATAAAAATACCCCAATGCTATTGTCATGTTAGCACAAAGGTACCATGGGATAAAAAGATAAAAAAATTCCAAAAAACATTTATATCAAGAGATTTTTGCTGATATCATTATTTGCAAAAAAATGGTAAAAATGCTAAGAGATGTCTTATGTCAGAATGATTATTATTTTTCGGCAACTTGTAATCTTTTTTTATTCAAAACACAAATTATAAGGTCTAGTAATAACTTAAGGTATATTAATTTGTAGTTATTAATGCTGATGTCAGCATTTTTTGTAGCCAGCGGAGTTTTTACATTTCTATATTAAAATAAATGTCAATCACCATTGACAAAATAGCGTAGTTCCTTGACAAAAAATGCTTTCGCCTTAAAATTTTCACCGAACGTGTAAAACTAAAATTAATGCGGTGAAAAATTGGGCCAACCTTTCAAATTTGAGTAAAAAAGAAATTAATAAGAATTTACCCCCCTCCTTGTGAAGAATAGAGTTAAGCTATATATTAAAATATTTACATATTAGATTTCAGTAGGAAATTAATATATATCTTAAAACTTCTTCTGAAAGACAGCATATATATATATATATAGGAATAATTTACCATCAACTGCTGCTAAATCACCATCAAACGTTTCAGAAACAATCTCAATAGCAAGCAAATGTGGATCTAAACAAAACCAATACTAGAGGCCTTCCATTGAATTTCATTAGATAATTTCTATAAAAAGTTCAAATTTTCCTTTGCGTAGAAGAAACTACAAATTAAATTTGCTATATTTAAAGAAAGAAATTGTTTTAAAATTAACCTATTTTAAAGAAAACGGTAGAAAATTGTTTGAGCATTTGGATTTTTAATATAACAAACATAAATTGTTATTGTGTAAAGGTGTTTCAATCCTTTGAATTTTATCCAGTTATGATGACTAGGCAATATATAGAACAGCTAAAACTTCTTCGCGAAATTCAAAATTTTTAGGCCCCAATTTGAACAGTAAGAAAAATTTTAAAGTGTTAACATGAATTTTAGAAAGATTTTAGTAATTTACAAAGAAAAATAGGCGACGAAATTAAAAAAACAGCATCAAAAGCAAAAACTACGCTTAGCAAAATATATAGGCATGAACAAAGTTATTCTGACTTTACCGTCACTGGCTTCAGTTTTAGATTTTAAGTTAGTCGAAAATTAGCAACCTCAAATTCAATTCAGTAATGCTTACACACTTTCTCTAGCAATTTAAAGATATAATGAAATTAACTTTTTATAATAATAAATGCGCAAAAAATGCATAGACTGAGGCTTCATAAAAGCAAACCACAAAAATACATTGTAAATATTTGATGGAATTTGCTCAAGTGTAGATTCAACGTTTTATAAATCACGTTCATATCTTGAAAAAATATTTACTTGTAACAAAAGTTCACAAATAATTGATCAGCAAAATAAAATAGACTACTTTCGGTAACATGTTAATAAAGTTTCGAAAATACATACAAGTACGATGTCTACAAAAGCGAAAGAAATTATCACAATATATTGGTTAGTATTTACGAATTTTCATTGCCGAGAGCAATCAGATAGTGCTAACCAAAAATTTAAATTTCACTAGGTGTATTAGTAGCAATTGCCAGATTTTACCAAAAGGAAATTATACCTGCTTTTCTAACTACACTGCATCTACTGAGTTGCAAAACAATTTCAACTAACATTGTATTTTAGTATTAGATATTTGAAAAAGACAAGTAAAAATCACCTAAAGTTTTTTCTAGAGTTATCTCCTCAGATTTTTCGGAATTTTCTAAAAGTGAAGTGAAATTTTTGATAGTTGGCGGGGCTTCCAATACAGCCACATCCGATAGCGCAGTATCCGCTATAATTGGTGCAGGGATGAGATTGCAAAATACGGGAGTCTCATCTACTTCTGGGGAAACCAAATACTGCTCAGTAAGTGAGGTAGATTGATCGGTTTCTACTTCACCCAATTTATCAGAGATTTCTTCAGATTCAGGTAAAACAAACTCTTGACTAATAAAGTCAATTTTTTCATCAAGAGGCTCGATTTCAAATTCCAAAAGTTTAGTTGGTTTAACAGGTTTAAGTGTTTCATTTAGATAAACGTCAGGTTGAAATTCGACTGCTGGCATAAGACTTTCTTCACAAATTTCGTCGACAGCTTGATTTTTATCCATCAATTTATGACTTAGTAAAACGCTTGGAGAATTATCAAAAATTTGGCCTTCGAGAAAGCTTACAGATTCTTGTTCTTTAGCAAAGCAAACTCCGTCCGCAGAAAATTTTTCACAATCTTTTAACTCAGTGAAATCTTCTAATGGCTCAAACGTTTCGCAAGCACGAGTATCAAAGTTAATTTCTCTGTCTATAGCTACTAAACTACTTTTTTCACTGGTTTCAAGAGGCTTAAGTTCATCCTTCAAATTAGCTTCTTCAGGACAAACGTCAGTTATGTCAGAAGTTTCTACTATTGTTGTTTGCTTTAGACTTTGAGAAATCATAGCATTGTCAAGAACAGACGTTGAAGCAGTTGATTGTAATGTCTTCGATTCCTCCACTTCAATAAAAGCATACTCTTCAAGACTTTCGGCCTGGCGAATGGAAGCGCTATGTGATACTTTGGTTGTATCTAAAAGATTGTGCGAAATATATATATTAAATAAAATCATTTTTAATTAAAATTAACTGCCACAACGTAAAAAGAAGCACACACTTGATAATAATAATTATAAAATATTTTAGATAATTTAGAGGTTTGTACTTTTATGCAAAAAAACTATTCGAGAATGTAATTAATCATTGAAGTGCATAGGTACCATTTTACAGAAAAATTCTGACATACGACATATTATAAAAAGCTGATACATTATATCAAAGAAAATATCATTTTCTCAATTTTCAGGTATATGATCATCTATATTTAAACTGCAACATGGCGAAATAATTAAACATTAAAACCATGTAAGTGCAAATATTGAAAATCAATTAGAGAACACCACGTGAAAATCTGTTTGATACAATAAAAATGTTTGTTTATCTATATCATTTTAAAATCAAACATTTTGAATCAGAGATGTAGCTAACGGAAATAGTTGGTTTTATGCGCTCAAGTGCTGAAAAATATATATGCTTGTAAGATATTTTTAAAAATAAAACAATTTTGTATTTTTTCATTCTGGAAAATATGTTATTTTAGGCAGATGAAATTTGTTTAGTAACGCCGCTGCTCTGCTAATATTCTTTGTCGACTAATATATATTTAGGATGTAATCTAGAGTAAATATAATGCTGGTCAGAATTTAAATAAATTAAATGAAAATTACATCAAAATACTGTACTCTAGAAACATTTCCAAACTAAAATATGCAAATAATCCACTAAACTCTGAAAATAGAAATTGAAAACAAATTGTGGTCCGCATACTCTAAGTCAAATATATGTCGTGGTCGCAAACTCAAATTCAAAACGTGCACCAAAACAAATTCTGCTATTTTCCTAAATCATGCATTCCAAACTAAATATTGTAAATTCACATCATGAAATCAGAGTACAAACCCTTGATATGGTCTTTCTCAAAAAAGCTAACATCTAGAAAGAGATGTAAAAATTATGGAGATGGAATCAAATGCAAATGTTTAAGTGGATTTTAAATCAATGTAAGTAAGTTATATACCGAAGAGTATTTCAAAACATGTACTACCCGCAGTCCTTTGAAAATCAAACTTAATACTAAAACTCTTACCGCCAATAACTTCTTTAGGTTCAATGATGTTACTTTCGACACTTGTAATGCCTAAAGTAAAATTACTTCAAATAAGTAAAGCTTGAATTACCTTCATGATTTTTGAAGTGTTCAACTTGTATTTCAATTGAAGCTTCAGAAATGGATCTAGCTGACTGCTTAACCGATTCCGTTGAAGCTTCATCCACCAAACAGACTGTTTCGGAAGGTTCAGCAAAATCATTTGTGAAATTTAACTCACTTTGTATATTGACTGACTCTTTAAGAGGCTTCAAATCTGAAATGTGTCCGGATAATTCCAAAACCTCATTAGCGTTTAAGCGATGCAGTGATTCAAATAAATTATTTTCTTGCTCTTGATTAATATCGGAAAGTGCGAGGCTTTTCTCATAGACTTCGCCACAATTATCACATATGTAAATTTTCACACTATCTAGATAACTCGCGGATTCAAACTTAGAAGTAGTTTCCTCTTCCCGCAGTTGTTGGATATCGACGACTTGCTGAACTGCTTCCGTGTCATAAGGCTTAAACTGTTGCACTTCACAAACATCAACGGCGTGAACATCTAAAAAGTTATGCATATCTTTTTGATACAGAAATAAATCATGTAATTAGTCCAGACAAGAGAGTGTGGAACTAAAGCGAATTAAAAATTCGATTAAAAATCAATGTAAAGTAATAAAATGCTTAAATTTGCAAAAAACCACTTTCGAGCTGTACGCGATAGTAGTTTGACTGTAGAAATATATGAAATTCTAGCAAATGTAATTGGGACCGCATTGAATAGCAGTTTTAGAGAAATAATTCAGCTTATGTAACGTTGTAAGAACTTTAAAGAAATTGATATTTCAACAACAAAAGGAGGAAATGTGACAAGGACTGTGAAATTAAAGTAAAGACTTTGATAAAAGCTGAAAGAGGCTCAGCAAGAGAACAGTAGAATAGAAACAGCAATAGATCATTGCAAATAGGAAAAAACTTAGAAATAATGTTTCGTGTGACGACTTACACAAGAAAAACCAGTGTAACAGCAAGTAAATAGAAATAGATGGAGAATACGGAAAGTGTTTCTAAAATACGTCCAACAGACTTGTTGCTAGGGAGAATCCTAGCACCTGTCAATGAAAAGGCAAGTAGCAATAGACTGGAGAAGTGAATCAGATATGCAATATGAAATATTTATTAGAAGTATAATCAAGAGACTACGAGTTACTAGAAATTATTTAAAAGGAAAATGTTTGCACTTTGTGTATGGTGGAGGAATGACAGGTTTTGACAATTGTAATTGAGAAACAAAAGACTATTAGAATGCATCAAAATTTATATTGGTTTATAGTAAAATTATGCTCAAGCAAACAAAATTGTCCGCCTAACATTAATAGAGATTGTCTAAACATCAGAAAGTTAAGTATAATAGACATGTAAAAAAGACGTCGTAATAAGGTAATCAATTTCTAAGAAAGTCGTTTTATAATGAACGAATCAAAGATATTTAAATATATTTAAATAGGCAAAGGGTACGTGATTGGCAAAAACTGTATGAACATGAATGTATGTCAGATATTTTTCTCAAGCAAAATCATTATTAGAAATTTCTGTAAATATAAACTGAATGCCAAACTTAAAAGTATTAGATAAGTATCATATAAACATTGTGGTTAACGTTCATTGATCAACTGATGGTATACGAACTGGATGTGAAAATGTACATGTTTTCGATTAACGTGTTAATCCCATATCAATATACGGTAGGGGAGACCGGAGCAAAGCGGGACTACGGGGCAAAAGAGGGAGTTTGTATTATTAGATAGAGAAATACAACAACGCTATTTTGTTAACAAGCTCAGTAATGGGATAAGTTATGCATTTACACGAACCTACCTAATTCATTTATTGCACGTGGCTTACGTTCACAGGGATAATTGCTTGTTTTTGTACTTTTCGATGTAATATTGCTCATATAAATTAATCTATATAAATATAAAAAAATTTATCTCAATGTTATTCTCCAACTGGGTGAAACTGGACTTGTTCCAGAGTGAGGCCTTTCCAATTGTAACAGGGTAATTAATCTTGGCATCTTTGATGGAATAACAAAAAGTGCTGTGGAGTCTGTGGCTCCATAGATTTTCAATTTGAGTGGTGGAAAGATGAAGGCGTGTGGTGGTGCATTCCACGTCCAGGGCGAGTTGTCGCCCTGGCGATAGTAGAAGCACAAGCTCTTCTTTGGTCAACATTTTGGTGAGGCACCACTTCATGAGGCCTAGGATATCATTGTCACTGTTGGGCTCAACAATTCTCTCAACTATCATTGGCTTCTCTGCAAATTCTTCTGAGCAGTGCTCAATCATTAAGATCCATTCATTATCAGTAAGAGACCAGGCAGGCGTGAGCTTAGGTGAGACTGTGACCCCTGAAAACTTTTCTAGGTTAACAGCTTTGATGAGGGATTTTGTTGCCAGTGATACCTCGATTGCTGAGGAGGATAGGAGCTCTTCCTCATGGTAAAATTGTTTGGGCGTTTTCATTGTCTGCCCTAAAACAGTGATAGGGATGACTTTGCCATCCTTGGTAGCTTGTTGCTGGGTTTGTGTAAGTTTACTGTACCCACACTCTGGATAATTTAGCTGTTCCAGGTTGAATAAGATTTCTGTGTGGTTCAAGACATTGTAGTGACCAACCAATTCAACAAACTGTTTAGTGGAGCCATATTCATGGCACATGAGTCAACTTGTACACAGAGGTGCATACTCAGAGTTAAGAGAAGGGAACTTGGTCTCAGTGGTTGCTCCCCACATGTACTTTTTGAGGGTGTCTGAAAAGATATTTAAGTCAGAAAACACAACTCCTAATCAGTTGATGATCATTTGCAGTGGGAGGTGACCAAGGGGTCCACTGGATCTGATGAGATGAGTGTAAAATTTCTCAAAATGTTCCATTGCTTTCTTATTCTTCCCAGGTGAGCCAGGCAACAAGTAAGAGTGGAGCAACCAATTCTTAACCTTCCAGGCTTTATCCAAAAGCAGCTGAAGATGAGGATCAACTGTAAGAAAAGTGGCAAGAACTCACATGGCTCCATGGGACTGGATTACTGGAGCAAATTTTTCTGAGAACATCTTTTCCAAGAAGTTCTGATTATCTTGTGTGTCATGAGACAGACATAATTCTGCAAGTGTTCTCTCGACTGATCTATGATACTGGGACGTAGGGCTCTGAATGTTAATAGTAGGCCATTGTGTCTCTGGGCTGTGGTCAGCTTTCAGGTTTGTCCATACCTCATCAATTTCTTGTAGGGCAGCAGCACTTTGTGAAAACGTGAAACTCACATGAAGATCAGAGACAACTGAGCAAAGGCTAGGCAAGCTAATGTTGATTGACTTGAGTGATTCAGCCTGGATGCACATATCAATTATCAGAGGAGTATCAACTGTGAGACAGTGTGTCAGAATTTTCTTGCACAAGAGCAGATCAGTGTAGATGATCTTAGTAACCAAGATTATATGAGTATTATACATACTTGTGGGCTGATAATAGCTGTTGTACAGAATGGTGAAGTTCTCTATGTGAAAATGCAGACTTTTAACTTCATCTGGTATGGTATCCTGGTATTCTTCTTTTAAAAACATAATGAGGCATATCTTCTCCACTTTGGAGACTCAATAGGCTATTTCAATCTTTTCCATAATTCAGGGGTGGTTTACCTCATTAACATGAAAAAAGTAGACAACTAGTAGGTTGTCAAAATCAATGTTAACACATTCAAATTTCTTTATCTTTTCTTTACTATTTAGAAACTGGCACAGGTGAGACAAGTTGAGGTCCTTGTCAAACATAGTGTGAACAGTGCTTCTCCAGTAAGGACATGCCATGCCAGCTAACATCTTAGAATCATAGCAGATAATCATGTTGATCTGAGGTCTATGCTCAGTGTCTATGACAAAGGGAATCAAGTTGACTGAACACATTAGATCCTTAGTGTTAAATGTCCATTGCAACCTATTCTTCATTTTTTCTGATATATTGTCTCTGACTAAATGGACCACTTTCTCAGTAGCAATAAAATATGGGTGTAAGATCTCATCTCTAACCTTAGACATTTTGGCCTTATGTTCCTCAGCTTTGTAGGCCCTAATACTAGCAGAGTCACAAGAGGAAGGACTGGGACTAGGAGGGGCTTTTGAGTCAACACGGGGCGAAGGTATGTTAGACAGTTGGGCAAAAGGCACTCTATGCTCCTTGGATTCATGCACAGAGAGTTGTCTTGGTGCATAGTCATCCAAGGTCTGCTCCTGCTCAGAGAGTTGTCTCATAGTTCCAGCTGCTATGGGTGTCTTCTGCTGGGTGTTCTTGTTTGTGGGAGGTGCTTTCATCTGATCATCTCAGAGTTGTTGATAACTTCATTTTGTCTTATGGATTTATTCATCTTCATACTCAGGGTCTTGTTGGGGGTTGTTTCTTGGTTTGTTTCATAGTTACTAAATAGAGATATAAGATTAAGGTCCCATTCCTGGGTATTTAAATGGTCTAAGTATCTCTGATCTTTAGCTTTTCATTTAGGTAAAATATGAGTAGCTATAGTGTTGCTACTATTGCCAAGGTTACTATAGTACTTGACCTGTGTAACGTCATCTTCCTCACATTTGGTGAGGGTATCCTAATACTCTATCTCATTCACACCATCATTGATGAGAGAGAACTCATTATTATTATCAGTGACTGCATTTTGTATATCTTTAATTGTTTGTCTAAGTTGCTGGAAATGGGAGACTTTACCATTATCTAATGAGTACCTGTGTTGATCTAACACCTTCACTATTTTAAAACGCCCTTGCCAATTAGTGGCAAGTTTTCATACCTGGTTCCCATCAGTAACCTGATGAGGAAAATAAGCAAATACAGAATCTTCAATTTTTTTGTGGTTCACTGTACAGCATTTTATCAAAATTCTTTTCTGGCAAATAACAGACTGATTGGTATTCTGNGTTTTGGGCTCGTTGTATATCAAATAATTTGCTCAAGCTCGGCTCGGCTCTACTCGGCTGGTTAGAAGCTTGGCTCGTTGACAAGTCTGATGATACAGCAAGCTGGAAAATTTTCAGAGATGTGGATCAGGCCAAATACCCACCAGTGCAATGTGAATCACAATGGGACTCATGGATGAAAACAGCTGAGCTCATTGCAACACTTGGATCAACTTTCTAAACTGCAAGTTTTCAAATCAGGCTCTCATTTTTAGCATCATGCTTTTTATAGCCTTTTTATGCCTTTTTGCAAATTTTCTCTCCCAAAAAGGCGCCTAAATTTCGAAAATACAGCGTACATTACCGCTGGGTGATGAATATAAATTTTGTATTGAATTGCTAATTAAGATTTTTGCATAGACCATTCTCAGTTAAAACCGAATTTATTCAGGTGTGTTCAAGTCATTTTGTAATGCCACAGATGTATAATATATTGAGGGCAACTATTATTTTTTAATTGAAATTTAAAAAAAAATCTTTTTGGTGCACTTTTTATGTTATAATTGAAATTTTTCACATTAAACATCTAGAATTTTGTAAACATGATGTACTTCAATGAGAAGCGATCTCCCACCTCCTGTAGTTAAGAAAGTATCCAATCCTCTAAATTACGGAGATGAATCTAACGCATGGGGAGTGGTTAATCCCTCTATTTACTCCTACCATGAGGTATATGAAAAAGAATTTTCAGAGGGAGAGTTAAAAATGAGGAATTATTCTCATTTTATCTTACTAAAAATTCTTTTACAGCATATTAGGTGAATACTTTAACTTCATGGACCTATACTTTGGTATCGCATTGAATGCTCTACAAAAAAATATTAGATTTTAGAATGATGCTTTAAGGTGAAGCCTCTATTTTGAAATATTTTTAAAGGAATAATCATCATTGAACTCAACTAAAGCAATTTTCTTTGTTAAATTGAAGAATAATTATAATAAGATTTATTTGTTAATGTCTTCATTTGCTGTATCATTGAAAGTTCGAATGAAAATTACATATAAATCTACACTCGTATTGTACATTTTTTATGAGTTTCAGCTGAATTATTTTATTCGATTTAGGAAAAGTAAGAAATGTATTTCATCTTATAATAATGGTTGTAGACAAAAACATATTTATTTTATGAATACAGTCCATGTATCTATCTCAAAATTTCTACTAAATAACATTTTTAAGTGATTGCTTCAACAGGTTACAAATAGTTCAACATATATTGGTATATATATATATATATACAATTAACTACTTTTAAGTTAGTTTATATATATATATATATATATATATTGCATGCACTAAAAGAAGTTATATTGAGAATTCAATAAAATCACAATCAGCAAGGAATTTTTACTAAACCAAGTAGTACAATGCTAGTTTCTGGATTTTACATAATGTACAACTTAAAGAGAATAATGCAATGAACTAGTCGTTGAATAAATAATGAAAGACAGGTAAGTGAATATCATAAATTCTTTATAAATATTTAAAAACAGTATAAATTTGACAATTAGTGGTCATTATTAAAGAAACGAAATAACTCTGAATAAAAATATTGATGATTACGCCACTTTTGCAGGATGATTATTAATTCTGATAAATTTGCAGAAAATAATTAAATATCGGTAAGACGTTTACTTATTAGCGTTAATAACAACTAAAAAAATTATTTTTACATCAAATATTAAAGAATTAATTAAATAAATATTTGGTAAGAATCATGCGCGGTATCAGAGTTAATGAATTGTAGAAGCTCTTAAAATTTTTTCTCGGCCAATCAAACATACTATCATTAAAAAAATTTATTTTATTGAATGCGTAATAATGAGAATTGCAAGGAAGAGAAAGATATTTAAGGATAACACTAAAAATTAACTAGAGAGTATGGATGTGCGTTGATTACACACTTTAAAACTTAGCGATTTGCGTTTG
>CABFPE010000296.1:160993-176231 GCA_900660155.1 Hofstenia miamia
TGGGTCAATAATGGCCTAGAGGGCATAGGTCAATAATGGCCGATAATGGAAACAATAATGGGCCAATAATTGCCCATGAATCATTGTTGTTTGGGATACGATTGATAACACAACTTTCAATATAAATAAGGAGAATGCAGCAAATTTTCGGATTATTGACGTTACCCAGCTAATAAAACAAGTCTAATGGATTAGTCGCGGAAAAGAATGTGGAAAAATTCATCTAAATCTGTAAAAAATAATCATTTTTTTAAAGGCCACGAATAAATTACAAATAGGAACAAACAATCTATAGGCTATAGGAGTTCAGACAATGGCTTAGTAAAATCTCGTATACAGATCCCAAAGGCTAAAAATTTGTTGCATTTATTAATTATCTGCAATTATAATTTAGAAATATGTGATCGTTCAATTTGTAATTTAAGCTAATAATATTTAAAAGAATAGAATGATATATTTAAATTTAATTGGCATGCAATCTGTTTACAAATTGAGAAAAACAGTCCTTATACTGTACATTTCTTCAAAATAGTTCAGGATTTAATTAACCTAAAGCAATAAAATAGGAAAATTTTGCAAAAATGCGCAAATGTTCATGCGTTTTTCTAAATGAACTGATGCGGTAATTCTTCATTTTATTATCATCTGCTAAGTCTCACACACATTCTAAAAAATTATAAAATTGGAAATCAAGCACAAACCACTAAAAATTTGTTGGTTTGTACAAATACCAAACTATTACAATTTTGAAAACTATGGCTACATCAAATCCTCACATTATTGTTAAAAAGGCTAGAAATTTTAATTTGAAAAGTCCATCAATTGCATGTCTTCAGATAATCAAGTATTCCCAAAAATTCGATTTGGACAGCAAAATAAGTAATCATTTTATCAAAAAAAGTATTAATTAAAATAATAAGATTAGTTTTTGATTTAATTTTTTATTATATAACTAAATTCATTCACAGCACTGATTGATGCCTCTCAACCGCGACTTTGACATATTCCTGAAATCTCCAATATATATTTTACAGAATTTTCATGAACTTTGGACTCTCTCTCACAAATAAAGTGGGCTACTTTATATTCAAATTTTGTTGCCGGAAATTATTCAGTAATATAGGAGGAAAATATACTAAACCTCCCTGTGGAATTTTCGTATAGATCCAATTGCAAAAAAAACGATGAAAAATAAAGTACACTAAGCAAGAAAAAGCTTGGGCCACCCCGCTTTTTTATTTATTAAGCTAAATTTTCCCATGAAAAATACATTTTGCATAAAATCAGCACATTATAATAATTGAAACAATGAACAAAGTTTGTACAGTCAATACTTGGTCGTTCTTTCACTTGTTGCAATTATTGCCTCTGTTTTTGCTAGCATAGATTCCACAAAATGCAAGCAAATTTCCGATGTTGTGTACTTCGACTATATTTTAGGCGACTCCGATTTCAAATCTCGTTGATGTCCTTAGACGTCTTGATATTCAACAATAAATTTTGGATAGGGTTGGGACTGGAGACCATGGAGGACAGGGTAGCATGTAGATCACTGCGAGCGAATATGGTCCTGGCTCACCTTGCTTATGTTTCGTTGCCTTACAGCCAACTTTCAGAAGTATACGCTGGCAGAAGTTATTAGCCCTACTATATGTAGAGGGTATATGTTTCACCTGGTCTTTTTTGTCTAACTCCAACACTTTGGTAGCACTGCCTTGTGTGGCATGAAGTCATATAGTTGCCTTCCAAAATCTTACCACTTCAATCTCACGAATAAAATTATCACCAGTAGTCTCCATTAGAGTAACTATTTGCAGTCGTTTTTCATGTCTTTCTCCTCAAATTTACTGCAACTTGCCCGATGAAAATCAATAAGAATTCATTTTCCATTAATGGCATAACATTAAATAATTACCAGGGTTTTCAGTAATTTGTAATTGTTACATAAATGCATCAGATACATAAAATTGCAAAAAATTCGGGGTGACACAAACTTTTGTCGCCTATGATATGTTCTGAATGCGGCATTAATATGCAATATCCATTTCCTCACTTAGAAATATGTTATTTACTCTTAAAGAAACGATTGGTAGCATAGTGGTGACTTGAATTAGGGTGCTTTCACAAACAAATAAAAACGTTGCATGCAAATAGTTAAAACAAAAATTCACCTACCTTGGTTATTATCGTTCAAAATGAGACAAGGTTCGACTGCTAAATAAATATAAATGAGCAATTTTTTAAAACTACTTAATCAAGATTGATCCTTAAAAACTTTCACAGGATATTTATGTAGCCACAATTACATAAAAACACACACTCGTATGTCAATGTAATTAGATTAATAAATGAAATATTCATCAACGTTTTCTATCAGTGCCTACATTTCTAGAGACTGACACACATACGAACGAAAATTATTTTAAGGCTAAAATTGCTCTTGCTATGACATTAAAACGTATTGAAGTATTCGGGAGTATGATCCGAATACTAGAACAGTCCACATGCCGCACTGAAAAGACTGCAATTCAAAAATCGAAAAATTTAATAAAAAGAATCATGTTGAACTTATCTTAGCGACAGCATTTGATTTCATGCTCAACTAAAAAAAGCGATGATTTCCGTTTCGCTAAGCAATGCAAAAAGCGGCATGCTCTTGCAAGTACCAATATAAGTGCAATGTAATAAGCATTTGCTAAACCTTAAAACAATTCTTGATAATCTATGATACGTCCATTATGATTAGTGAAATTGATTTTTCAGAAAGAAAACACATGGAAAATCAACAGTGTTAAATATATAGGAATAACTTACGTCACATCAACGGCCAATCATGTGAATAGAAATGTTAGTTAGGATGAACATCGAAGAAAAGAGAGACGTTACCATCAAAGAATTGATATAATAGATTCTTCTTGAATTGATCAATATTGTTGACCTTTCACTTGGTTGAGGAATTGCACTGGTTTGTTAGTGGATCAATTAAGTTAGGGATGAGAACAAGCAAGGGATTAAAAAATGAAGTGTGCATGCATTTCGAGTGATTAGAAACATGCGACACGATGCACGTAAAGATACTAAATTTTGCTTCTTTTTTAATTTATAACTAATTTGTTAGAGATGAAACCTTTAACACAACCATTTATAATCTGAGCAAAACTCTTAAATTTATGTTAACTACAAATTAAAATGCTTAGATTAAGTGAAAGATTGATGCGATGCGAACAGAAGTCGGCATCTTACAATGCAAAAAGGAACCCTTTTTAGAAAAAAATGAATAGCGATTAATATAAATAGACTGCTTGTAAATTCCGTGTTGCCAATGATAATGATAATATAGACCATTTCCTGAAAGCACTCCTTTTAAAAATAACAATTTACTAAAGCATTCCATAATTGCAAGATATTTCTAAAACTATCAAAAACAAAGTAGGATGGCTTAAACAATATCTTGAATTATGTATATAATACTGTGTGATTAAGGCTAGGTACAGGCAAAAAAATTGAGGCCATCGAGCCAAACCCATTTGCTGATCTTGAAAAATTGAGGCGATCCATTAGTTTTCAAATGAACAGAATAGTAATGGGAAATTACTAATTAGGTTTTATTAAACATTTACAATCAAGAGATCTGTCGAATTTTGTCATAGTAATTTGAAAACAAATTATTACATAAATATCTGATATAATTTCAGTGTAGAATCAACGATGTCATTTAAAAGAATTTACAAATGTTGCGAAGGTCAGGTTTCCGCTTTTGGTATAACAAGTAATAAAAACCAAAAAAGAAAATTGCCGTAATTCGAATTTATTTAATCGCAATGTTCAAACTATGTATGGCTATGGCTATCTATGTATTCATTATTTTTCATGGAATGCCACAGAAAATTTTTTGAGGTGTGATTATTTCAAAAAAGAATAATTCACTACACATTTAGGCATTGATAAGATAAATTGTTGCATTAATAAGAGCCAATAAAATTTTGCAAAAACATGAATGTTCATAATGCAAAAAACGTTGAAGAAGCAAACTTAGCATCTTCACTAAAGAAGAAATGACATGCAGACATAGAATTACACAAAGAATTACCAGAAGCCTCAACACAAGGCGCTTTGACATCTTGTTCGGTCAATTGCACATCTAAATATAAAATTTAGTAGAAAGTTGCAAAAAAACGTGAAGCATTATTAATATGAATAGAAGTTTAATATCCGCTTGTTCAGATGGCAATAAAATACTAAAAAGGATCATGGCTCCACTTGATTTAATAGAATTGTATATTATATATGAACAAAAACCAACAACATCTAAGCTTAGTATAGGCCCTAACCCAATCCATACAGCAATTTTATATTAACTGTTGATTGAAGCTACAAGGAAATTATTCACAATATCCACTTAAAACACTTACACAAGATGCAATATAAATAATCAACTTACTTTCTACTGGAGCAAAGCATTTGATATCTTCTCCTTCATTTGCGACAATGTTTGAATTCGAAACTGTTTCAGCATCTTTTACTAATAATGGAGCAGTTGGCAGTTTTTTCATATCCACAGAGGCAACATTTGTAGGTTGAATGTTTTGATAAACAACCTGATCAGCTGGCACTACTTCTTCAACAGCTGAGGTATCTTGAGCAGCAGAAGTAGCACTCGGCTTATTAAATTGATGTGTTTTAATTAATTCAGGACTTAATTTTAAATTTCTGACATCTTTTACGGATTCCACTTTTTCATCCTTTGAAGAGATGGATTGCTCAACAACACTTTGAACAGTCATTAATTCCGAAGCACGACCCTTGTGCATTGGCTTTGCCAATGACATTGAGGCTGATTTTTGGAAGTTGCTATCAATTAGTGTTGGAATATCTGAAGCAACAATACCTTGGACCGATTCAACATCTTGAAGGACAGCTTCCGACGTAGTTGATTTGATTAAAGGCGGATATTCGTTCAATATGCTTTTATTTAGCATAATAGGTTCATATTTATCTAAAAGTTCAGCATCACTAATGTCCTCAATTGAAGATCCATTTGAAGAGATCATATCTGTTTGCATTACAATTGATGATGCAACAATAGTACTGGCTTGCGAGTCATCAGTTGTCTTTGAAACAACATTAGAAGGTGAAATTACAATAGGCAGAGTGGCTTCTGTTGTTCGAGATACAACCTCTTCTAATTTCGGATGATCTTCAGGTGCTTCGATGACATAGGTTAAAGATTGTGCGACCTCTTTTATTAAATTAGATAAATACAAAGTATCGGTTGGATATTGACGAACTTCAGTTGCTGATGGTTTATTTTTGCGTTTTCTCGATAATACAACATACGTTTCGGGTTCTTCATCTGTTTTCGATTTCACTGTAAATATAGAACATGGAATATCAGTATCAGCAACCACTTTTACATCAGTTTCTTCATTGGTTTCTATTACTTCTGGCTCCTCTGGTGTTGATTTTGATCATCAGTTTCTTCATTGGTCTCTATTGCTTCTGGCTCCTCTGGTGTTGATTTTGATACAACATGGATTGATGAGATTTGATTGCGTTGAACATGTAGTGGAAGCTGACTAAATGCACTTAAAACTTCAGGGATAACATCAGTATAATCCTTTTTAAAATCTGATAGGACAATTGTATTTTCCTTTTCAATACTAGAAATCTCCGTTGTTGGCCCAATTTGAAATTCAGGACTCGACAAATCAAGGTTTATAGAAGGTACCACTTCAGTAATGAGAAACTTTGGTTGCTCAAGCAACAATTTCGACATAAAATTTTGTTTATTCACCGCTGAAGATGTTATTTGAGGCTTACGTTTTCTTCTTCTCGCTAATACTACATATGATTGAGGTTTTTCTTTTTCAGGATGCTTTTTAGTAAGAATTGACACTCCTTGTTCGTAATCTTCGCAAGGTAGATCCTCGGTAGAGTGTGATAAAAAGGTCTCACTTGAAGGCAAACCGGGTGTTTTTAAGCTTCTTACACTAATTTCTGTTTTAGCATTGATGTTTTGAGCAACACGTTGTTGAAGTGTGGTAGAAAACATACTAACATCCATTGGTATTTCGCTCATTTCTTCTAAGCTGCATATCTTTCGATGGGTTTCAATTGATTTTGCTTCTGATATACCACTAAACCACTTATCTTCGGGAATATTTACAAAAAATTCAGACTTTTCCGAGGGATAAGGAGTAGACAAAGTTTTAGGGAGAGAGTTTTCTACAATTATAGCATCAATAAACCTAGCACTGGGGGAATATCTACGAATTTCGGTTTCTTCCTCATCTGGTCTGAGTTTGCGAGCATGTGAAACCAAAATATATTTATCACCGGTTGGCTCAAATTGCTCAAATAGTTTACAAGTTAAAATTGAGACTTTTTGGTTGTATACTGGACAACTGTCGATATATTCAGGTTCAAATGATGGTGAAACGCACCTCGGTGAGAATGAACTGGGTCTTGCCGAAAAATGAAACTCACTTTTCTCCAAAGGAACACGGGTTCTTCTGCTTTCATAAATAACTTCTGACTTTTCAGTGGTTCTTTGTGCCCGTTGATATGACAAATGCGATGTAACCGGAATAGGCAGTGAGGTCCCAGTTGGCAAATCTCGTAAAACGCTTCTTGGCAAATAGCCTTCTTTTACTAAATTAATCATAAAATTGGAATCTTTTTGGAATTTGCGAATTTCAGAAAACTGATTACCTTCTGAATTGCAAAAACTGCGATAAACAAAGAAGAATTTTTGATTCTTAATCGTCATTTGTTCCAAAACGGTAGTTTGCAAATTGCATGTGAATGTAATAGGTTGTTCCCATTCACCCACTTTTAAAATATTTTCTGGAACGTCAATCTCAACATAATCAAGAACATCTCTTAAACTACGATAGTCTAAGAACAATAAGCCCATATTTTGTTGGGAAACAAGCTCTCCATTCAACCAATCTTCATTATTTACTTTCGATAAAACTTCTAATTTGGCATTTTTATCAATAAAAGGTTCATAGAAACCTTCACTGCATTTGCTTAAAATTTCATAATTTAAAGGATAGTTTTTAAACATTGCTTCAAACGTAAATCCCTTATTACGATAACCTTTAATAGTTGGTGAGCCAGGACGATGACGTGTAGTGCGAGTGGCTAAGCGACCTAATCTATTTCCTTTTCTAGAAACGATGAATAGCGGCTGTCCAGTGCTGTGATCTTGACAGCACGAAACCTGTTCAATCTTCAACTCTGCTTCACAAGTATCAAAGAAAGGCAAATTGAGTTTTGATGGTGATAATGATAAATCCAAGAATACGTCCTCACCAATGCTAGGAGAATCTTGTGATTCAATAAATCCAGTATGACGCCGTTCGAATACACGTTTAACAACACGTTCAGTAGATTGGTAGCCGTCAAAGTCTATAAACTGACTTTCCGGTTCTTCATGAACGAATGGAGCGGGAATAACCTGATTATCTACAAGATTTATCACAGTTGGTGATTGCGGGCGGTGCTTGCGCTCTCGTTGACGAACAAGTCGACCTTCGGTATCGTAATATGCTTCACTTAATAATATTAACCGTTCACCATCAAATGAGTAATCGTCTTGAGCACGGAAAACTACCATATTGCGCATTTCATCAACAAGGCTTGTTTGTTCATTTGGAATGCCTGTTGTTCTTCTAGTAATAAGAATTCTGCGATTGACTTGATTTTCAATTTTCTTGTTCAGGTATTGTTGAGGTAATCCTTCATTTAATACTAAATCTCTAATAGTAGGAGATGTGGGACGATGAAATGTTTCCTTTGTGACACCATTTACCATTCGGAAAACGCGATATCCATCCTCAACATCCTCGACTCGCAATACAGCAGTATTAACTCCAGATGTATCATCATTAATACTTTCAAGCCTATTAACTGTTCGAGTTAAAGGAGATAGCCGACCACTCGTTTCTGAAGTCAGTTTGCGCTTTTTGCTCAAATTTTCAAATATTGGGCTGACGAATGTAGACCCTTGATTAATGTGCAATGGCATTTGCCGAGTTTGCACTGTACACGGCATGCTGTCAAATTGCATGTATTCAACTTCTGATTTCGGCGACTGCACACGTTTTCTGGATTTTGCTTGTTGGGATGCTTGCATCTGCCGAATAGTTGTCTCATGATGAGATCCTTTCACCATTTCCAATAAAGCTGGATCATTGATGTTAAATCGTTGCGTTGTTAAAATGTCTTTTCCATGAACATCCGTAGTTGTCGTTGTGAGCTCAATTACTTCCTCATTTTCAAATATGTAAGGTAGTCCATCTGATCGAATGTAACCTTCAGTGACTAAAGCTTGCAATTCTGGATTGTCGGCACGGAGCTTTCGCTTTAGTACAACGATATCATTTGTATCAGTTACAATTTTTTGAACAACAATAACATATAGGCCGCTATTCTTTTCTACAGTAGATACAATAATTCCAGACTCAGTGTCATCAACATTTTCAGATAAATCGTCTGACAAGTCAGTGTCGACGTCGCTGCCTTCAAAGAACGATAATGGTATCATATCAGATGTTCTAGGAAAGCGTTCATGACTATTTTCGTTTAGTAATTCACCACAACGTTTATTCATTAACTCAAAAGTTGATAGCAGATTTTGTTGTGCTAACAACTGATGTAAGCCTTTATCATTTACATTATATATCAAGGTTTGAGAATGAAACTTTCCTTCATAATCTTTAACCGGTTTAATCACTTTAACAGTTTGTTCAATGAATTCAAACGTTTCATTGTTATTTAAAGAATGCGGGATTTTGCCATCTGCTTTAAGTATTTCAGCTTCTGGACTATTGAACAAGATATCTCTTTCTGTAACCTCTGAACTCAGATCCATTGAGAGTGTGATAATTAAAATAAGAATTTTCCTTTCATCCATTTCTGACAAAGGAGGTACATCACTAAATCTTGTTGTCAACAAAGTTATTGAAATTGGTGGGATTTCAGTAGGGTCAATTTCCTCCGNGCTGGATCATTGATGTTAAATCGTTGCGTTGTTAAAATGTCTTTTCCATGAACATCCGTAGTTGTCGTTGTGAGCTCAATTACTTCCTCATTTTCAAATATGTAAGGTAGTCCATCTGATCGAATATAACCTTCAGTGACTAAAGCTTGCAATTCTGGATTGTCGGCACGGAGCTTTCGCTTTAGTACAACGATATCATTTGTATCAGTTACAATTTTTTGAACAACAATAACATATAGGCCGCTATTCTTTTCTACAGTAGATACAATAATTCCAGACTCAGTGTCATCAACATTTTCAGATAAATCGTCTGACAAGTCAGTGTCGACGTCGCTGCCTTCAAAGAACGATAATGGTATCATATCAGATGTTCTAGGAAAGCGTTCATGACTATTTTCGTTTAGTAATTCACCACAACGTTTATTCATTAACTCAAAAGTTGATAGCAGATTTTGTTGTGCTAACAACTGATGTAAGCCTTTATCATTTACATTATATATCAAGGTTTGAGAATGAAACTTTCCTTCATAATCTTTAACCGGTTTAATCACTTTAACAGTTTGTTCAATGAATTCAAACGTTTCATTGTTATTTAAAGAATGCGGGATTTTGCCATCTGCTTTAAGTATTTCCGCTTCTGGACTATTGAACAAGATATCTCTTTCTGTAACCTCTGAACTCAGATCCATTGAGAGTGTGATAATTAAAATAAGAATTTTTCTTTCATCCATTTCTGACAAAGGAGGTACATCACTAAATCTTGTTGTCAACAAAGTTATTGAAATTGGTGGGATTTCAGTAGGGTCAATTTCCTCCGTTGTATAATATTCTAAGGGCAATTGCCTGGGCTTTTCTAAAGAATCAGAGACAACTTTAACATGACTTTCGATAGTTTCGAATTCTGATGGAGATAATTTACCCTCTTTAATCAGATTATAGGTTTCTTTATCTTTTGGAATGCGGTAGCTTCTTCGTTCAATCTTTTCCTCTAAAGTAGTACCAACAGATGTTTTAGATTTCTCTATGTATTCAGTACAAAAATCACGATTATCAACTTTAATTGGAATTCGCTCAGTAGTTGTCGAAATTTCAGTATCCCGCTGAAAACTACGAGTCTGAGTGTCTGATGCTTCCAAAGTGCAGTCTTTGATAAAGTTCTCGATTTCAGGATCCCCTTCCTTAAATACTCTGGTTTCTTCAACCTCATTTCCAAATTCATCGACATAAACCCTTGTAATTTCACAGTGCTCTTGTTGTTGAAATGCAGTAACATTATTTGGTGGAGCAGCCATATCCTCCACATCGCCGATCCCTTCAATAATGTGAGAATATTTGGGATCATCCATTGAAATAATTTGTTCCTCAATACGCTCTTTTCCGTCGGGATCTCTTGTTATTTGCTGCATTATAATAAGTCGTTCAACTTTATCTTGCCTGTTAGAAGAGAAAAAATAACTGTCAGTGGCAGCATTATCAANATACGCTCTTTTCCGTCGGGATCTCTTGTTATTTGCTGCATTATAATAAGTCGTTCAACTTTATCTTGTCTGTTAGAAGAGAAAAAATAACTGTCAGTGGCAGCATTATCAACTGTGCTAATTTTGTATTCATCTTGATCAATTGGGGCAATTGAATCATCAAAAAGGGAGACATCAATTGACTTATCATGCTTGGATTTAGAATCTGAAGTTAAAATTTCTTGTATTCGGGGGTCATCTCGTTTAATGTAGTCGTGAATAATTTGTTCATTGCCATCATCGTCTATTACTACTCTAGTAATTTCAATGTCTTCCTCAAAAGACTGGCTTTGATTTTCATCTAAAAATGGCGCGACACGAGCATCATTAAGCTTCACTCGTTCACGAACTTCGGTGAAACTGCCGTCAGGTTGCTGAACTTTTCGATTAAGCACTACGAACTCTTCTTCGATTTCCATTTGCTCTTTCATAATTTTTTTACTGGATGGTTTCTAAATAAATTCTAAAATAATTAATGTAAAGAGAAGTATTTGGCATTGTGCCATTTCAAAGAAGATAATATTATTAACTAATTAATGCACGTACACGGTACGTCTATATATAGAAAAAAACGAAAAAAATCCACTACAGATTTTGTCCATGCAGTATCATTCTGGGTCCCATCCTGATTAAAAAATGCAAAAAATAAAATATTTGACCGATTCAATCTATTTTTTAATTAAGTGACTGCGACAAGTTCCACATAACACTTTTGGTAAACAATTTTCATCCAAGTCGAAGTTGCCATCTGCCATAATATGTTGATTGACAAGAGTCAGTAACTTTGGAGTTATATTTTGCATTGATTTTGATTTATTGAAGCAAATTAAGCAAACCATACTTCTAAAATCTTCGTGAGACCGCTTGAATGTACTAGAAATGGAAGCCATGCTGTTGAATCTGAATGACTGTTGTAACAAATGAAGCAGCGTGAGTTGAGTTTTAAACCTGCTGCAGATAAAGCAAACAGTGGGGTAAATAATCGATAATTTCAACGCATTACTGACTAAGTAGATAATTTTCTTCTTACAAGCTTACAAGTTGACTTCGTTACTGCTGTTATCTCATCAACCAATCACTATGANAATTTTTAAAATTGTGTTCTTGCTGCTTGACCCAATTGGCACCAGGAAAATCGCATGTCTGTTCATCCAAATCTCGGTCAAGAAATCAATCAATTCTGAGTAATTCATTTAACTCTTTCGTCGATACTGAAATAACTGATGATGCTGATCAACAAATTAACAGACCTTTATTTTCTGCTTCAAACATGATGAACATTCAGCATTCGCTACAACTCAGTCAAAGAAAAATGGTTAATTTGGCAAAAGAAATAAGGGGAGCAATAAATGATTCACAATCTGGAAAATTAATTGAACACAGTTTAAGAGACAATTTGAACCAACTGGATTTAAAGTTAGAAGGATATTTTACATTGTGTGAGTTGGAATATGTTTCTATTGAAAAAGAGCAAGTTCAAAAAAGAGAAGTGAAGTCAACAGTTGTATGCACCGATATCAATGCACTTATTAATACAGTTATTGAAGAAATAAATTTGGATTCTGATAATGTAATGGTTCGTATTGGCATAGATGGAGGAGGTGGTTTCTTTAAAATGACGGTTTCCATCTTTGAGCCTACCAATATGAAAGGCAATAAAGGATTCCAAGATAGTGGAGTGCGTAAAATTTTTATAATTGGACTTGTTAAAGGAATTCAAGAAAATTATCGTAATTTAAAAGTTTTGTGGATTCAACAAGGTCTTGATAACTTGGAAAAAACTTTTACAATCGCCAGTGACTTAAAATTAATTAATATTTTAATTGGAATATCTGGCCATGGGAGTTGCCATCCATGCAGTTGGTGTGCAATCTCGAATGACAAATTTGGCTGAGTGTGGAATTTTACGTACTCTGAACAATCTTCGAAATTCTTTCTTTTTATTCTTTGCTGCAGGAAAGAAATCCAGTGAAGCCAAGAAATTTAATAACGTAGTTCACCCGTGTCTCCTGCAAGGCGATGCACAGAGAAAAATACTGTCATTTATACCACCTCCAGAACTACATCTGATGACTGGTGCAGTCCAAAAGATTTACAAAACAATGGAGGTAAATGGCCCGAAGCAACTACATGGCTAAAAGAATGTCATGTCGAGAAACAGTCAATGTATGGAGAATCCTTCACTGGAAATGCGGCACGGAGATTGCTAAAATCAACAGAGTTATTGAAGACAATAATTCCACCTAATATGTTGGATTTTGTAAATGCATTTCAGTCGCTTAATATGGTAGTTACCTCTTGCTTCGGTAATGTTCTTCATGATGTTTACGAAGAAGCAATTAAAGACTTCCAAGACAAATTTTTGGCTTTAAATATCCCAGTCTCGCCCAAGATTCATACAATATTCCATCATGCACCAGAGTTTTGTAGAATTACAAAAAAATCTCTTGGATAGTACAGTGAGCAGACAAGTGAAACTGTTCACCATGCATTCACTCAACTCTATAATAATTATAAGGTCACTGAACTGCACCCTAACTTTTCCAAAAAACTTTTAAAATGTGTTATTGTTTTTAACAGTCGCAATTTATGGACACAGTTTGTGTAACTGTTTTTAAGACTACTTTACGGGCCTACATAAAGTACCTAAATTGTTTCTGCTGTACATTTGCGTTGTTCTTTTACATACCCACATAAAGTAGCTAAATTGTTTGTGCTGTATATTTTTATGAAAAATGAAGAAAACGTCGTGTATCTAATATAATTTTTTTATTGAGAGAACTGAAATTTATTTTATATATTTACTAAACCGTTACTATTATATTGTGCGAAATAGTCTCATATGGCCAATCACGTGACTACTTTTAAGAAAAAAGGCCATAAAAATAGATTGAACCGGTCAAATATTTTATTTTTTGCATTTTTCTAATCAGGATGGGACCCAGAATGATACTGCATGGACAAAATCTGTAGTGGATTTTTTTCGTTTTTTTCTATATATAGACGCACCGTGCGTAGTGTGTTTGTTAATGTATTTTAGTTCAGCATCTGACTCAAATTCAACTAACTCAGTTAATTAGAGCAATCAGAAAATCTACTTTTAAGATTATCAAGTTATCTGCGAAAAACTTTATGTAATGTCCAAAAAAGCAAATATATGTATAACAATCAAGTAGTTCAAATAAATAACTATGTAATTGTCAACATTAACAAATGTAAGAATCTTTCTCAGTTGAAAAAGCTTTTCACGATTATTTATTAAATTAAGTGTTTTTAAAGTTTATTTTGGAAATGGCCTGTAATCTGCATTAAAAATGATTACAACTCATTTCTTGCAAACATCTTTTATGGAATCGCGTTCTCAAATTATTTTATCAAACCCTAAAAATAAAGATAACTACAAAGTTCAGCTTTCTCAGAGTTTGATAACGGAATCCTTGACGCGTTGCACAAGAACCTCAAATAATTAAAAATGTCCGAAAATCCACAGAACTTATCGACTTCGAGACTTTTCGCTTAACTTGTGATGACTATGCCTTTTGCTCGTTTTAAATAATTACAACTTTTTAAAAATAATGAATATAAATTAGTCAGGTTGGAGTAAATAAGAAACGAATGAGTTGTTACATTTTAGAAAAAGTGTACTAGAATTTTGAACATTGCATGTTAAATTAATTTTATTTGATTAAGAGTTTTACCATAAGGCCTCTTTCAAGGGCCGAGACCAATAAGGCCGTAACTGGGAGCAGTTTATGTAAGCCAGCATTTATTGATGCTTAAGTTTTTAAATAAATATTGGTACCAATTTTAGAGCAGATGCTTAGTATTCCTCTACATTACAAAATCTTAAAATCTAGCAACTAACTTCAAATTCATTAAAATATTATACGAAATTTGAGCAAACTATGCATACGCATAAGCTAGTTTAAGTAGAAATCGATAATTTTCAATTAATGGTAATCAAAATATCTATGGGTGCGCAACACGTAATGATTAAGGTTTGAGCTAAAAAATTATTCTGATGTCTGAAAAACAAGAAAATATTGCACTTTTTAATGTGAAAATCGATTTTTGTAAAAACATTCAAATTCTTACCATACCTATTGTTCAAATAAAGAGGCGGTCTAATGCCCATTGGTACAATAATAACTCCAAAATATTTCGCTTTCTAAAGGTAAATTTTCTGAGCCCAGTTCAGGCACGCCGTGCCCGAAAGAAAAAAGAAACAATTCTCTATCTTGTAATGTTTCAAATTTTAAATATCTTTATTACTTCCTAATTCATAAGCGTTAAACAATTTTTGCGGAATCTTATTTATTTTGAAAAATTCCTAATAGAATGAAAACTACATTCAATATGCTTCTCGGAAATTCCAGTCAAAACCATGTATATCTCATCTCTTTGAACGACTCACGACTCATGTTATAAAATTGCTTCAATTGAGAGTTCAAATGCTTCATGGTTTTAAAGGCTACATATTTCTTGAGCACATGTCAACAATTTTGACAAAGAAATATTGTTATTTTATTTCATTATTATCATAAACTTGAATCTAATGAAAAAATCATGTTTACAACTGAATGTGTTATTATATATATATATATATATATATATATATATTAAATGATATTTTGCTAAGACTTAGCATATTATGAAAGATTTATTCCGCAAACATGTTTCGCTACATACGTATAGCTTCGTCAGTGCATATAGA
>CABFPE010000296.1:176402-190802 GCA_900660155.1 Hofstenia miamia
TATATATATATATATATATATATATATATACATTAACACTTGCACTAGAACGCAGGAGTGTACGCAACATTTTGTGGCGAGGAGATATGTTATAATCAAGTGAGTCGCAAAAGCGGGCAAAGCCCGGCGAAAATTTTTAAAAATATTGAAAAAATAGATCCTAAAAATGCAAATCAGGACCTTATAAGTTTTTTTTTAATGTTACCGAAAATTTTTTTGATTTAACCAATCAAAATCAATTTTGAAAACCTGACGGGGGACATTCCACTGGTGAAGCGTGACATCGAATTGGGATAGCAAATTAAGGGGTCCGTCTGTTTCGGGTAGTGTCAGGTTCAAGTAATAATTACTTTATTCTTATATTTTAACCCTTACAATTTTGCATTTATATGTTTTGCTTGATTTTTATTTAAAACATAAAAATTAAGGGCAATAAATTACTAAATTTGGTTAGAAATTTTTCAGATTGAATTTTGAATTTAGGGTTCTGCAGGACATGCAAACACATAATGTATTGTTTCACTCGGTTCATAGTTTGATTTCTATGGTTTGAGTTGCTAGCTTCATTACTAGTCAATGCTAAGTGAGATTGTTAGGACAATATTGATTATGGATTAGAATAATTGTTTGACAATTTTTAAATCGAATAATTGTAACTTTAAGAATGCTGCGCATTATAAATAAACATAAATAAAATGATTTCTAATAAAGTATGAAAATAAATTGTATAAACTATAATTAACACATTTTTGTGGCTTTATAATACCTGCGCATTGTCAGAGTCATTTAAACTGTCGAAAACACGATGGAATTCATTTTCGGGATCATGAAGTGATGTTGATTCAGGATCTCTATTGATTTTATTAATCACTGATTGATTTAAGCGGGGTGGTCTGAGAGGCTTGGGTTTGACCTGCATACTTTGAGTAATGACTGACCCAGGAATAACTTCGGTAATAATGTCAATGTCCGTGGTTGTCGTTGTTTGAGAATTTTGTTCTTCATCGAGTTCATCAAATGTTGCCTGAAAAACAATGAGTTAATGTATAAAATTCAAAAAAAATTAGTTACATAGTCCATGGATTCATAAATACAAAATCAAAATTATAACAATCTATCGGCGGTGTTTCAATATTGGTACATCGCAGCTTTGCATACACGAATATATTTAAAAAAATTATTCGAGAAATAAGAATGGAATATAAAATTAAAGTTTGCATAATGATAATTCTGGTTGACGAATCTTTTTCAAATTCCGAGATTTTTATTGCAAAAAATATGCAAATTAAGACTGAATTGATATAACAAGGAATCCAATTAATTGAGGGCTTCCGTTTAAATGAGCCTTTTTTGTTAAAAGTTGTGCAGAAAACATATACAGGCATAGTTATATTTCGTCAACATTCCGATTAATTGTGTCAATGGAATATTAGTCGTGGGAGCTGATTTGTTGAATCCGCGGAGTTATTGAATACTCAATGATGTCGAACCAACTCAGAACAATTATCATCAATGGGAACGGTTTTCTGTAAATAACGAAAATCGGTGCTAATTTGACTTGCTTTGCGATCAACAAAGAATCAACATTTGTTTAAATGCTTAAATGCTAAGAATAAAATTTATACAATAACAAATAAATCCAAAGGGCAGATTTTATTTGAACTTGATATTATGCTGTACTTAAAAATTTCTCTTAACATATACATGTAGAAACGCATTATATTTTCTTGTTTGTTTGCTCCTTGTTAATTGCTTTAACGTTTTCATTGATACAGTAATTTAATGCAAAATTTCGGCTTAATGAGCCATCCGGTTAATTGAGGCAAAATTATTTTTCTCCAGGTGAATCAATTAAGCGGATTTCACTGTAGAAAAATAAACCCTTCTTCTCTTCTCTCTTTTTATTAACCCTTAGCACACAGAGGCATAAAATGCCAATAACACATCACTGTAGAAAAATAAACCCTTCCTCTCCTCTCTTTTCTAAAAACTATTAAAGATAAAATACTGAGCTTTGTCACAGTGAATGATATACATTTGAAGTACATTTTTGCCAATTTTTAAAAAATATATTAATTGGTTTAATTTTATAAGTAAATAAAGTTGCGACGTCATCAACTTTAAAAAAATAAAAGTGAAAAAGAACCTACATTAATTGATCATTAAAAATAGAAGGAAACAATTTATTAAACTCATTACTTCTACTTATTTTCAAAAACTTACTCTAAAAGGAAAACAAAAAATACTCTAAAGGTTACCAGTATTCAATAAATGGTGTTTATGTTGCAAAAATCAAATACGTAACACAATGACATAAATTAAGGCCACTTTCAAAGTCATAGTTCAAGCAAGTTAAAAAATAATAAAAATTTCGAAGTGCACAACCCCACACCAGCCCTACCCTGTTGGCCAACATCAATACCTCTAGTAGTTTAAGCCATTTTAATATGGCACATAATTATATTTAGTCGTTATTGTCTTACTGCATCCAAAATATAGCACTAAATGTAAATTTCACATTTGTTCGTAATTTAGGATTGACATCTTAGCCCTGTCCCCGATGTACGTATGGCGCTGAGTATCACCATATGCCTTCTAAAATACTTCTTATATAAAAGAAACTATTTTGTTGTTCAAATTTTATTGCTACGGTTGACCTAGGGGGCGACAAATCAATAAAAACACATTATAGTATAGGGATAGCGCGGGGAAAATTTTCTTAACCCAACATTTTTTGACAACCCTTCACAATTATAATGATGACTCAACCAATTGTATAAATTATATATATATATTGACTATTTCACCAAAAAAATGTAAATTTTCTGCTAAAATGACTTTTTTCAACCCCCTTGGCACAAGCCGGCTTAAAAAACAATTGTTTTAACTTTATCTTGTTTCTAGATAGTTTTAGAAAAGTTTGAAAAATGGGACAGATTCGACCCCTCAGTTAGTTTTGGGTTAGTGACAATAAAGCATAACTATTTCAGAACAAAAATAACCTCTTTTTGGATTTCAACAAGCTTGATTGTCATTTTCTGGAGATTAGAAGTTACTTGCTCGAATAGGTTTGTATAAAATTCAGTGAGCTCGTCTAAATCTTCTGCAATGTGTTTTGACTCACCCAACTGACCACCAATATCGGGGTCATCTAAATATAACAAAGTAAATGTAAACATTTAATATTTCAAAGCTCAAATAAGGCTTTAATAAGAATTTTTTTTTTGGTAATAAATGGAGTAAAATGTGCAACAGCATGTGTTTATTTTGAATATTAGCACACGTAACTATGTAACCAGTAGACGTTTAGAAAACTAATTACATAAATGGTAATTATACATGCCTACATGAAATAACAGCAAATCTAAGAGATGCATTGCAAATTATAGGAAATGGGCAAAAACTATTTAGCACCCTATTTTTTGCATAACTTAATAGTGTCATGAAACTGAATATCTTTTCTGCAATTCCTTTAAATGATTTTTAGAGGAACCCTTAGTATACTTTTCCATTAAATCATAAATAGTTTTAAGGACTTTTCCATAGCACCCAAAAAACTTAAATTGTCGTCTTCTTTATTAAACGATTTTAAGTGTAGCTGTATTATTTCACCTAATTAATTCACCTAACTACATACCGCGAGTAGTGTGGTGCAATGCATATACATATATTGAGAAATACGTATAACCATGGCATTAAATAATTATTTATATCGAGAAAAATCTGTTTCAAAGAATATGATCCCAATTTGCTTGATATATGTTGCATTTGAATTTGTAACGACGCGAATTCCAAATATAGTTTATAGATGTCACTCATCTTTCGAATCTCAAATAAAACTTCAATGTCACTGAAACGTAGCTCAAGAATAGAAGGCGGCGCTTTTTAATGGTTTAGAAAACCTTTTACTAGCTTAGAGTACACTTAGGGTACACAAATTTGATCTTGCAATTGAAAAAAAACTCTTTAGACTAATATTTTCTTTAAGCTTTGTGCCACATTTCTATGCAACAATTTCCAAAAAACAGCCAATTAATCCATTCTTATTTGGATCAAATTTAAATAAGTGCAAGAATTTAGAATCCCTTCTCAAAATCTTTAAAACAATATCTGGTGTCTTAGTGTTAACTCATATCAAACACTAATTTGTATAATACAATAAAAATAAATATAATTACAGTGCTTCATAGCTAAAACAGCGTCTTTATATTCATGTACACGGTTATCATACTGTTGGGAAGTAACTATACACTGATTGCCAAGTGAATTTACATGATCGAAAGCCAACTGATGTTGAAGAATTTGATCATAAAACTCCTAAAAATAGTCATGATAAAACTATAATGTGCAAATATACCTTATTCCATAGAAGGCGGCGCTTTTTAATGGTTTAGAAAATCTTTTACTAGCTTAGAGTACACTTAGGGTACACACATTTGATCTTACAATTGAAAAAAAAACTCTTTAGACTAATATTTTCTTTAAACTTTGTGCCACATTTCTATACAAAAATTTCCAAAAAACAGCCAATTAATCCATTCTTATTTGAATCAAATAGAAATAAGTGCAAGAATTTAGAATCTCTTCTCAAAATCTTTAAAAAATATCTGGTGTTTCAGTGTTAATTCATATCAAACACTAATTTGTATAATACAATAAAAATAAATATAATTACAGTGCTTCATAGCTAAAACAGCGTCCTTATATTCATGTACACGGTTATCATACTGTTGGGAAGTAACTATACACTGATTGCCAAGTGAATTTACATGATCGAAAGCCAACTGATGTTGAAGAATTTGATCATAAAACTCCTAAAAATAGTCATGATAAAACTATAATGTGCAAATATACCTTATTCTTGTCCCATTGTCGAGCTAGAAGATTGGGATCATCATTCAAAACTTCTGAGAATGGATTACTTTCCTCCATTCCTTTAATCCAATTAACTTCAACTTGGAAAACACGTTGGAAATCAGCCAATTCTTGTTGATATACGTTGCAAAGTTTTTGACTAAAATAGTCTTGATTGAATAGAGAATATGTCTTAACGATTATCAGTAACAATTCAATTTAATATTTTTTCTAAGCTTCAAGGTAGCTTTTAGTTAGAATTTTGTATAATTCTTGGTTAATGAAAGATTGCACAAAAGAGTTTTGAGCATAATTTGAAAGAAAAAAACTTAATTCATCATTTTTAAATGTTTATGAACATTTTAGTCAAACTAAAAATCATGGTTTAAACTAATTTTTCTGAAACGAGCAGTAATATTTCACTTAGTCCTACATTTTGATAGTGATTCATTCAACTAAGAACGTACTGGCCGGTACCTATTCACCTAACAAGGTTTTATTACTGGGCATAATTATGAATCGTGTTAGTAATGAACAATAACTAAGAAAGCAAAAATACTACGACGCGGTGAGAAATCCTTCATTAACTTTAAAAACAAACAGCTCGAGAGTAATTTTCAGTCAATATATCATCACCATTGTCACAATCAGTCAGTTTTTTTCAAAAAGCTGAAGCTAAGAAGGTTCTTTCGAATTGACTGCCACATTTTAATTAATGTCGATTGGTTCGCCAACAAACTTTCTGTAACAAACAAACGTTGACACAAACATACATCGAGACAATTTGATGCAATCACAAAAAGATATCCAATAAGAGAAAACAATTAATTTAACGCAATAAATAACATAGGAGCAATATCGAATGTCCTAGTTATAGATGTTTTCAGTTAGTGGGGACAGCAAAGTAAAACGAATATTTAATGTCAGTATGTAATTCGTTTAAATGTGTAATAATAACATATCATATAAACACAAACAGCTACCAGCAAATGGACAAATTTGAATGTTTCTTCTTGGTATTAAACTGAAAAGTGTCACTTTTGCTATTAACACAAATTAATAAGAATGAGTGCTGAGTGCGACTTAGCATTATCAATGCTTGAACGTAACTTATGAAGGAACCTATTTGGATTAAATATCATTCTAAAAATTGCTGAAATGGCTTTAAAAATTGTCTTAACCCACAGTTATTTATCAATAGACTAAGCACTGAATAATACTTACTGACATTTACTATTAACTATTTCATAAAAGTGATGGAATTTCTTATTCATACATGCATATACAGGTTTAATATTATTACAAATATGAAATTTACTAAATGATTTTCAAAAACAATTATTGCATCAAAAAATAATTACCGTTCATTACATTCCATAAAAAATAGATCCCAGCGGTTTGTGATGTTGCTGACAGATGAGATAAGGTCATTCACAACGGCACTGTTGAAAGGGTTCTCAATCTCACAAGTTACTTCTTCTTCAATGCAACGAGAGAGTACCAATGCGTTCTCGTTCACTTGGTCAACAAGCGGTTGATATGTCGGTAGAGTAAGATTCAGTTCCTAAGCGCAACTTCAATAATATTTCCAAAAAATTATGAGTGTATAAATTTGCGCCGCAGTTCATGATCAAATGCTCATTGTTACAGATTCGCTGTTTTTTATATATTACGGTTAGGGTTAGAGCAACAGTAGAAAACTGATCAATATGAAGATGATATAAAAATAAATATTTAAAAAAAGGTTAAACCAATTGAGGAAGGAAACATGCAAATTATAGAATTGATAATACTTTAACATTTGATAACTTTCTCTCCGCAAAATTGAAAAAATGGCATATGGAGTGAAATATCTTTACAATCTTGGAAAATATTTTACTGAAAGCATTGAAAGTATGATTGTTAACTTTTTGTTATAAATCAACTGCTATAATGTTTTTTTTCAAATTCAGAAAAGCAAACTTCAAAATCGGTCATCATTATCAAAAATGTAATTACATTGATAAGCAAGAGAAAAAAGCAAAAAGCATTCAATATGAAAAACCTTGCAAACATCATATAAGATGACACAGTGCTCAGAAACAAACGTTTAGTTGAAAAAATTGCTCAAGAAAACTATTCTTAAAATATGCTGGCTTTCTCAGTTACAATTCTTTTATGTAAAAAACGAAAAAAATCGTCGGATTGGAGTTCAAGAAAATCATGAATAATAATTTTAATCAATTTAATTAAAACTTTCGAAAATCAAAAAAAATAACTAAGAAAAACCTTCCAAATATGCATTTTATAACTGATATTATTATTATTATAATTAATTATAGTGGTACAGGATGTTGTCGGGAGTAAACTCCAAACTGAGCCAAAAAGTGTCAGCGAATTAAGGCATGTGTGAACGCACTACAGAGTTGATCAAGCTGAAAAGATACTTACATTGGGATTGGGATTTTTATTGCATTTTTATAAACAAGTATATAATAATATCAAATAATAAACATATTGAAATTTATTAGAAAGAGGATATTGTTGAGGAGTCATAAGTTCATTGCACTTTTCAAGTAAATGATTCTTAAGTGCTTCATATTAAAGGGGGCATGCAGCATGCCAATAAGCCTGGACCTCAGTGTGCCAACGACCTGGCTAATCAAGAAGAAAAGAGGATTACCGCTCAACTTTTAAAAAACTATAGTATGCAGTGACCTGTCACAAATAAATAGCTCATGAGAATGGGAAGAACCGATTTGTTAGAGGAAAGTCTGGTCCCATGAAAAGCCCGGAAATATTTTTCTTGATTACGAACATCTTAATATCGAATCTCAAAACTCATCACTGCACCAATTTTAGCTATTTTTTGAAAAATCTACTTAACAATTGAAAAATAAAAATACACTTATAAATAATTAATGTTCTATTGAGCGAAATATTTCGTATTACAATTCCATTCAGCAGAAATACGATTGGATCAAAATCCTCAGTTAATTATTCACCATGATATGATACACTGAATTCGTCGGCAGGACGATGACTAATTTACTGCCATTGGAGACTAAGAGATTTCAAAATAATGTTCCTTACCAAAGCAAATAATTGAAATACACAATAAGAGTATCTAGAGCAGAGAAGAGGTTTGCCTTGAGGAAGATCGAAACCAATTTGAGAACATTAACCAGTCTTTTGAAACATTTTTGTTGTTCATTTCAAGTTTAGTTGATTTTCCGGTCAGACATTTAATGCATAAGAAATTTAATTTATATATCAGTGAACTTTTTTATGCAATATTAAAATTCTGTATTGCAATTGAATCAAATTAGAGCAGCCAGTCATGAAATTTGGATGATGTTCGGTTAGAGTTTCAGGCCTCCACGCTACGCCGCCGCCAGTCAACAATTGCATTAGCCGAGGCCACAAAAATCAAACGGCGTAATAACTTATTTCATGTTAACTTTTCTTTCATGAGGTTGTCGTGTTTTTTTTTCGTTTTTCTTGTCTTTCAATGAAAGAATTGGGGTTTTTAGTCAGAGGTATGATATATATCATAATTTACCATATTATGGTTACCATAATGGTATGGTACAAACAAAATTTATGCCACTATCAATGGAAAACTTTAAAATATGGCAATAATGGAAATCCATAAGTTTATTGTTACATATAGAGAATTTATAGTTAGTTTCAATAAAATTGTTGAATTTAGTTTCCTATATCTTACATTTTCATAATTGAATGGGTAAATAATCATTTTACGAATTGTTTTGAACGAAAAACATTGAGATAGGATAATAATTTCTAAAAGTATAGTAAGCAGTTTTAGTAAATTGTAAACAAATGCTAAATATGAAGTTGTTTCCTATTTGTAATTTTGGATTCAAAACAAATACTGACAATTAATTTGTTTCACATTTATAATGTTTGCGGATAACAAAGCACGTTGCATTCAAAAACAAACAAAAAATAAATGGTTTATTTAAAATTTGTTTCTGAATTTTTCAAAATTGTTCTGCGACCTAGTGAATTTGCTTGTGCATTGTGATATCAGTACAATTTGATAGTAAAGAAAAATCGTTGCCTTTTAAATGCAGCTTTCAATTCGTATTTATGTTGTTAAATATTAGAAAGCACTCTATTCAATTACTACTACAACATGTGTTCTATGTACATTTAACCATCATTCATCATATTTAACACAATGGCCATTATGGCCACGAAATTTAAAATATGGCCATTAAAGATGTGCAAACAGTTTCGTCTTACCATATATGGCCATACCATGAACGGCACTCCTTTTTTTTAATAACATTGTAACCATACGCGTTTATAAAAAATATGTTTTTAAGCACCTGCGTATTTCAAAAACTATAGTATGCAGTGACCTGTCACAAATAAATAGCTCATGAGAATGGGAAGAACCGATTTGTTAGAGGAAAGTCTGGTCCCATGAAAAGCCCGGAAATATTTTTCTTGATTACGAACATCTTAATATCGAATCTCAAAACTCATCACGGCACCAATTTTAGCTATTTTTGAAAAATCTACTTAACAATTGAAAAATAAAAATACACTTATAAATAATTAATGTTCTATTGAGCGAAATATTTCGTATTACAATTCCATTCAGCAGAAATACGATTGGATCAAAATCCTCAGTTAATTATTCACCATGATATGATACACTGAATTCGTCGGCAGGACGATGACTAATTTACTGCCATTGGAGACTAAGAGATTTCAAAATAATGTTCCTTAGCAAAGCAAATAATTATATATATTTATATCATGAAATACACAATAAGAGTATCTATAGCAGAGAAGAGGTTTGCTTTGAGGAAGATCAAAACCAATTTGAGAACATTAACCAGTCCTTTGAAACATTTTTGTTGTTCATTTCAAGTTTAGTTGATTTTCCGGTCAGACATTTAATGCATAAGAAATTTAATTTATATATCAGTGAACTTTTTTATGCAATATTAAAATTCTGTATTGCAATTGAATCAAATTAGAGCAGCCAGTCATGAAATTTGGATGATGTTCGGTTAGAGTTTCAGGCCTCCACGCTACGCCGCCGCCAGTCAACAATTGCATTAGCCGAGGCCACAAAAATCAAACGGCGTAATAACTTATTTCATGTTAACTTTTCTTTCATGAGGTTGTCGTGTTTTTTTTTCGTTTTTCTTGTCTTTCAATGAAAGAATTGGGGTTTTTAGTCAGAGGTATGATATATATCATAATTTACCATATTATGGTTACCATAATGGTATGGTACAAATTTATGCCATTATCAATGGAAAACTTCAAAATATGACCATAATGGAAATCCATAAATTTATTGTTACATATAGAGAATTTATAGTTAGTTTCAATAAAATTGTTGAATTTAGTTTCCTATATATTACATTTTCGTAATTGAATGGGTAAATAATCATTTTACGAATTGTTTTGAACGAAAAACATTGAAATAGGATAATAATTTCTAAAAGTATAGTAAGCAGTTTTAGTAAATTGTAAACAAATGCTAAATATGAAGTTGTTTCCTATTTGTAATTTTGGATTGAAAACAAATACTGACAATTAATTTGTTTCACATTTATAATGTTTGCGGATAACAAAGCACGTTGCATTGAAAAACAAACAAAAAATAATTGGTTTATTTAAAATTTGTTTCTGAATTTTTCCAAATTGTTCTGCGACCTAGTGAATTTCCTTGTGCATTGTGATATCAGTACAATTTGATAGTAAAGAAAAATCGTTGCCTTTTAAATGCAGCTTTCAATTCTTATTTATGTTGTTAAATATTAGAAAGCACTCGATTCAATTACTACTACAACATGTGTTCTATGTACATTTAACCATCATTCATCATATTTAACACAATGGCCATTATGGCCACGAAATTTAAAATATGGCCATTAAAGATGTGCAAACAGTTTCGTCTTACCATATATGGCCATACCATGAACGACACTCCTTTTTTTAATAACATTGTAAACATACGCGTTTATAAAAATATGTTTTTAAGCATCTGCGTATTTCATTCAGGATCTACTCTGATAATGTTAGGATAGTTCTACGTTCCTATTACGACAACCACCAAATAACATAATCTCTATAAAATCAACAAGAATTTGAAGATTGAACACAATATTTAATATAATGTATTTTCGAATTGTTAACCAAACATGTTTTTAATGAAAACATAATTTTCGTGTAAATACACTAATACAAAATTCCATTTTTCAAGGTGAGTTTAATGGCCAAAGCTATTTCAAGGTGAATAAGATTTCTACTTAAAGACGTGTAATTACAGTTTCTTAACCACATTTGGAAAGGTTGCTTTGAAGTAATTCTCTAATCTTAAGTGTCTAACACAGTGATGTTAGTATTTTTTGTTGCGTTTCCATGGCAACACGGTCAAGTTTGCCAGCGCTGTTCTTACACAGAAATTCTTTATCACCTGAAAAATACTATGGGAGTAAACTTCACATATGCGATTAGCTTATTGGATCAAAAACCTAATATTTTAGGCCTGAAAAGTGGTAGAGGATTAATGAAGAGATGAATTAACTGCCCGGGTCTACATTTTACTAATTTCATCAGTGACGGCGGAGCGGGGGTATTTCCTTCCTACATAAAATCTAATTTTCAGAAAAACTCCCTAAATTTCATAATTTGAACATTAAAAATTATTAGTTAAAATGCTGGGTATTAAAGGTAACTTGCTCCTAACCAAAATTTGGTCATTGATTTCTGCTAGGCAGATCGGAATAGGCGTATATTATATCTTGATTTTGCTAGAACTTAAAAATTGTTGTTATTTACTTACTTATTTATTCATATTGGTGTGGGAAATGCATAGTTCTAGCCTCATATTTTCGTCTTATAGAGATGAAAATCTTACTGGTATAGTAGAATTTTTTATGGCTTCCTGCGAGAAATAATATAACTATTGATATGTAAGATATATTCCGCCGACTGATACAGGAACGGCGTGGAGCTCTACGTCCAGTAGGTTGTTTAATTCAAACAATGCCTGATTTGCTGTATACAGAAAAAAAACTTTTAAAATGAAAATGAATCGAAACTTGCCATAAAAAATCTTGCATTACATCTACTGTGGCGTATTTTCGATTTTTATGACAAACATATATAGTAAAAAAATTATAAAATGTACCAGCATATTTTCTCTGTATGAGTACATGCTGGATTCGTCGTTGGGCATTGAATGCTGGGCTATTAAAGTCAGCTCTACGTCTTCCACGAACATTTCTAATTCCGAATAAAATTTCTTTAAGTGAACAATGTTGTTTAATCTAAAAGCAATTTCGTCAGCTAAAAAACATTCAACAATATCAAATGATGGTGTGTGGTAGGGGGCCATCAACATCTGCAAATTAAGGTTCCAGTCCCGTGGAACTAAATTTCTAAGTATAATCATAATATAAAGAACAGGGTCAATAAGAACAAAATTTTATTACATGCTCATCTTTTCGAAATACTCCAAGTAGCTTTGTTGTAAATTGTTTCTAATTTTGGCTAATTCAATGTAAATACTTGGGATTATGTCGTCTAACTACTTTGCTTAGTTCATCAGAACATATAATAGGAATGGGACCAACTCTAATGCGGGCGCATGGCACTTTCACAATAAGTTCCTATTGCAGGAAACCCTTTGTTTGAAGACAGGTTCATTAAAATTGAGTTTAAATTTTAAACAATAAAAACTTACAAAAATAAAATTAACAACAACCTTTTGAAACAAATTCATCATATACAGGGCTGGCAAAAAGAAACCGTACCAGTGTAAAAAATACATTTTTTCAATTGTAGTATGATTTATTTAAACATAAATGCAATAATAAAGTTTAATTTTATTTTAAGTTTAATAAATGGATAAATCAATATGAAAAGGACTGTTTTTAACACAGAGATCAATAGTCCACTTTGGCTCCTCTGCGCTTAACAACTGACTGGCATCTTCTTGGCATTGATTCGATGAGGTGTACGATGAAGTTGGGGTCCATATTCTTAAAATGCCAAGTTGCTTTCTGGAAGAGTTGCTCCATTCCATGTATGACCTCTTCATCAAGACACATAAACCCAGCAGTTCTCGATTGGGTTTAGGTCAGGGCTGTTTGGCGGCCATTGCAGGACGTTGATGCCATGGTCTTCAAACCAACGCATTGTACGGCGAGCAGTATGTGGTCGGGCATTATCTTGCTGGAAGGTATTCTCTGGGATGTTGTTCCAGATGGGAGCCACACATTCTTTATGTTTAAATAAATCAAACTACAATTGAAAAATTTATTTTTTTACACTGGTACGGTTTCTTTTTGCCAGCCCTGTAAAATGATGGCTTTTGAATAAATGTGAAATGCATTTAAAAGCGATATGAAATATGGTTGAAACCGATTGGAATTAGAAAATTTAAACGTAAGTAGTGTAATATCATTGGATTTTTGCAAAGAATAACGCATAATCCATTTTAATAAGTGAAATAGAAAAGGAAATTTATCGAAGAATTGCAACAAATAATATGAATTGGGCTCAGTACTTTTTTGAGTTGAGTTAACTGTGTAAAAAAGAGAATTGCATTAAATAGCATACTTTTGACGTTGCATCCGGGAAATATGGAGCAAAAAGTCCCATTTTCCACGAAAATGAGCAGATGCCTTCTCCAATGGTCGTGTAGGTGGTTGTGCTTGAATGGAAATCTCGATAACACCACATTTCGGCTGAAGATTGCAAAGAGCAGTGAAAGTGTTATCGTAGAAGCCAAGACGTTCTTCCAAATCTAAAAAAAATATCAACCAATTAGAAAACTGAAATAAATGCATTCGCCTGCGTTGTGATGAGGACAGAAAGAAGGGGGATATCCTGGGCAAAAAAGCTAACAAAACGGGATTACTTTCATTAACCAATGGGTCGAAAAATTATCTGGTTTTCAAATTTTTTGCCTTAATATTTATTTATAGGAATATTACTAAATTCATTGTAATTTTTACGGATTAGTGAGCAGTTAAGGAGGGATGTCTTAAATTTCCTCAAAATAAGTACAGAAACAAAATGGTTGTTTACCACAATAAAATCAACCTCGCTTAAAGCAGATCAAAACGAATTAGGAAAATTTAGCAAATCAGAGTTATTCTTCAAAGAGTAGTAGTTATCAGTAGGGCGACCCAAAAGTCAATACGGTCAAAATAAAATCAAAATTAGCAATTTCTGAAATAGAGACAAATGTATACAATCATTTTTAAAAATCGGTTATTTCTTAGATAATGATTCCTGTTTTTCTCACTGATTGCATTTTCTAAGAAATACGCAAAATGATAAATCAGTGGAGGTTCGTAGATGCCTTAATATGGTGGGAGAACCAAAGAGCGCTGTGCTATTTCAAAACTCTTGCGGTAAAAATACAGGCTTCTTTTTTCAGCGTTATAGGCGTTTAAAGTTTTACAGGATGCCAAAACATGCTAAAACAGCAAGGTGAAGATTATGTCGAACGAAGAAAACAGCAAAAAACGATTTCCTGAATATAGTAAATTGCTCAATGCCAGG
>CABFPE010000296.1:211834-224101 GCA_900660155.1 Hofstenia miamia
GTATATATATATATATATATATATATATATATTCGTTTTCATGTAATTACGATTATATAATTATATTACAATCCTATTTAACAGGAATAATTATAAGTTATCAACGTGAAAATGTATTCATTTAAAAAACAATTCCATGCGGTTAACACTCATGAAGTCTCATCAATAAAGAATAAATATTTATTTGTTAAAATGCATGAATATTAAATAACGTGTTAATTTTTGAGTGTTAAGAGGTAGTCGTTGAGAAATTTAAAATGTGTTTAAATTAAAGAATGCAATGCGTAGACTGTGTAAGAATTGAACGCTGAGTCAAGCTTTTGGCAAACACTACACGCTACGCAAAATGGGAAAATATTTGCACACGCTTTCCATAAAAGTGCATATCTTTTCAAATTCCAAATCAAAATAGAAATCTCTCTCAAAACCAAAATCCTTTCCAGTCAATTAAATGCAGCTGCCAATGATATGGGTTTAAAAATAGAACAAAACCAGAATTTGATTTTATCTCAATAAGACTGCCCTGAAAATCTACACCATTTACAAAATTTTGTCCAAAATTAGAATATAAGGGACCTGAGCTGTCTAGATTATTTAGAAAGTCATAAAAACGGTTGTTGTCTTGTGCAGGTTCCAGATTCACTGATATACTTAGCCCTTTTACTCTTTCGTTGGATTGGATCGGTAAACCTCATATGAATAGACAGACCCAAACTAATAGGCGAATTTGGAATTTTGATTATAAATTTCAAAAAAAAACATTTTTCATTTGTTAACAAATATAAAATGAAATAAATTTATATAAAAAAGTTGTCAATTTCATGGGCTAAGGACGACAATCTACTAAATATTGAGAAGGAACTAGCAATTTCGCTTCATGACTAATAATGTGTTCAAAAATATTATGTTAAAATACCAATTCATTTTGAAACTACATACATAGGAATTAATCATCCACACATACTTAACACATACTTAAACAACTTCAAGTAAATTCGTGAGAAGCCTATAAATTACTAGGCGTAAAAATATTCATTTACATAATTTTATGGTGTCAAAGAACTTAACATGTAGAATAATAATATGCAGTAGTAAATATTTAAAAACTGAAAAGCATTAGTTTACCTAGGCCTTAAATAACATTTATAAAATTTAAAATATAATGAAATACCTGCTCGCTTAAGCAAACATAGTATATTAAATATAATACTTGAAGTGAACACAGAGAAAAACGCAAGATATTAAGTGATTTCAATCAATGAAATGTCATGACAATTTGTAAAAACCAACTTCTGAAATTGAATTTTTCTCAAAAAATAATATATATAATAATAAATAAGCTTACTAAACTTCTTCGAATATATAAAAATTCAGATAAACGAATCAATAACAAACTTTATAAATAGGAAAAAGAGTTACCTTATTTTGCTTAACCTATAATAAGCATTTTGGAAAATATTGATACAATTTATGAAACTCTGTTTCAATTAAAGTCTATAATTTGTCCAGAAATGAACAGTTTTGCTTCCATACGGCTTACGCAGATGAAACACATTTTCGATTATGTTGAGGTCAGGAGATTACGCTGACACGTCTCCAAAAGCTGCTACTTTTCGGTACATTTCCTAGATATATAGAATGAACATGATATCTTCTTGCATCAGTGGCACCAGACTGTACCAGTATTATAATATGCTGCTCGGAATCCCACATTCCACGAACTTCAACAAATACCTCAATCCAAGAATTGAATATAGCTCCCATACCATCAATGAGTGCGAATTTGTCGATATCCATTGCCCAAATACCTTTGATGGAATCCGCATTTTGTTAAAATAGTTCCTTTGACGAACGATCTTACGTTGGAGGAGAGAACAAATCGCGGTCGTCTGTACAATCTATCTCTTCCCACTGCTTCATTGTATTCTGTAAAGTTACATGGATCCAGCGAAGTCTGGGCAAGGCGTTTCCTTCCGTTTTTAGCTGATACTCACCCATTATTTCCATATTTCTTTAAAATATGAAAGGTTAATCTTGAACAATGGTACAAGCAATCGTTGCGAGTACTGTTAATTTAGGGCTTCTTCCTGCGTCTGGTCTTGGTGTAACACGTCCATCCTTTTTATAGTTTCAATAATGTCCCAAATGGTTGCTTTACACACACTCACAATTACCGACCTCTTCCTGTTTCATAGCTTTTCCAAACGTTTCTTAATGATGAAATCGCGGCTGAATTGGGGTACTGTTAAATCAATTTTAAAATAAAAATTTGTGTGTTGAACACTATTTCAAGCACTTCAGAAATGAATAAATAAAGCAACATTTTTAATGAATTAACAGTAACAGAAATCGCACTCAAAGTTGAATGATCCGGGTTAATTTGCAAGCAGTTGTATTTAGCACATCTTGCAAATAAAATTTTTAAATGTTTGTGTTTAAATTCGTGCCGACTAAAAACCCCGTTCAGAATGGAGTCTTATTTAGGCTAAGCTGTCCGAAAAGTTTGAAATCGTGGCATTGATTAAATTGTTTAGAGATACAATGCAAAGCCAATTCACTTTGTTTCCGATCTTAATCACATGTATATGTAAAAGTAATGACAGTTTAAATGTTAATTTAGAATCATTTTAAGTTAAACAAATTCGTGATAGAAAATAATTCAAGGAAAAAATTAAATTAGTAGAATTGTATGGTTACTGTTAAATTAAATAACTAAAAAATTACGCATGTGCATCGTTGATAGCATGTTCACAGGGAGGAGGAATGAAAATTATACAAGAAGGCACTTCTTCCCGTTGTCCAGTTGCATTTTGAACAATCCAGGTTTGCCGAACGGAGTTATTCAATAAAAGCAGTCGTTCCTTACGGGAAACTGAGAATTTTGATCCAGGTTTCGAATAGGTGCAAAGCGCGGTACAAGCCTGGTTGGAAGGCGACTTTGAAGGATGGCGAAAGTGCAGAGGTACGACATGAGAGCAGCGCTCAGTGAGTGATAACATTACTGACTTGTACTCTGAAATCAACTGGCGGACATCCTGAAATTTCAATATTAAACAATAAATTGATTACAACTGAAAATATTAAATTTCGTTCATCCCCAAACTCTTATACACAAACGTTGGTAAAAAATAATAATTACTAAATATTGTAAAGAAAATGCACTATATTAGAAATGAAGAATAAGCATCGAAATTAGATTAAGTCTGCATTATTCGTAAGTGAACATTCATGTCATGATCAACGAATAGTTGAAGAATGGTTTGGCATTAATGGTTTACGGAAAGGTTTGTTTCCAAATGGATGCAAGAAAGACGCCAACCGAAGGAATGAGATTAGTAGCAACGCAGCTACATTAACAATCACAATACAAATTTATTTGGTTGATTACTCAGATCAATTTTTCAGTTAGATATATTGAAAAACAATATAAATTATAAAACAATTTTGAAATTACACACATAAACACGCACATATATATGTTACAGTAAGATTGTGTAATTAGGAATTTCGTGAAATCTCTAAAATTTCATTTAATTTGTGCGAGTCATAAAACAACTAAGTTTGAAGAGTTGGGGCTGGGGTTAGGGTTAAGGTTAGGTTTAGCATTTTTTCCAATAAATACATGAAGTATCTGGGTATTTTAGTGATTTTATGAAGTTAGGTAAGTGAAATACCAATTTCACAAATTCACTGAATTTTAGGGATTTCACGACATTCCTAGCTTCACAATCTTAATGTAACATATATATTTATTCTGAGAAGTTGACTTTAGAGAACTTTTAATTGATAGAAATATTTAATGTTAGGAAATTTTAAACTTACGTCAATCTCATGGAGATAAGTTTCGGTCAATTCAAATGAAACATCAGAAAGATCATAACGGGTTTTTAAGATTTCTTCTTGGCGTTGAAACCACTGTTTGCTGGATCTGATATCCAATAAAAACTAAGGAAATTTTAAGTAATTATGAGCATTTGATAGTACATTTACAGTAGAACTCCATGAAATTTCACAAATATTGCAATGAATAAAAATCACCAATGACATTAAGTAACAAAAGACAACAACTAATTAATATAAAAAGCTCTAATCGTAAACTTAAAATAAATTTGGTCAACGTGAAGTATTAAAATGCTAAATATCGATTTCATCAAACATTAGAGAAAACATAGCATTCATTTAATTACCTGGTGATGGAATTGCACACTTGATAAATGAGTTTCAAGGCATTGGGCTAAATTCAAAACCCACGACCACGATGATTTGACGGAATTGTAATAACTCTGAATGGTGTTGACGGCAGGATGGTTGCGAATTAATAACGATTCGCCTGCTTCTAAGACACTTTGGAATTTAGATTCCCTCATCATCAACTCTTCCGTTAATTGCTAGGATAAATTTACGTCATCTATATGTATTATCAAAGTCGCACTACTAACAACTTAACAGGCAATGACAATGAAAAATACTCATCACTACATAATTTGAAAAACTACAGCGGAAGGTAAAAGTTATAAGCTCAATGACAACGTTAAAATAAACATGATAATTTAGACAATATTCTATTCATTAACCCTCTACTGCATATGAGGACAAATTCTTCCGCTTATTCAAATACACTGTTTTACAATATTTAGTCACGTTTATTCATGTTGTGTGCGTAATAATATAATTTCTAGGGTTTTTCCCAAAATTTTAGCAACTTTTGACGGAGTAAACGTTTTGTTTGGCAACTCTTTTGATTTTGTTTAGACAACCAATGCGTGTTGTCCTATGAAGACAATTTTCTTTGTTTTCTTTCGTCAAAATGGATGAGTTAACAAGTGTAGCTATTATAAATTCATTACTTATTTTATAGTAACTATTGTATATAAAAAATACAAATTAACAACTTTATTTTATTATTTCATATTACAAGGCCTTTTAATTAGTCGGCGAATTCGTCCAGTTATGCATATGATGAATATCTTTTTTGCTGCTGCTCTTCTATCTTTTGTTTAGTTTTATGTAATAAAATTTTTTGCAATAAGTTTAGATTTACGTTTTTTCTTATAGTTATATAGAATATGTTATTCCTTGTTTAGGTATTCCTGTTTCTATGTTTTATCGGAGGCGCCACGATCAAGTTTTATTGATAAATGAAGATAATATATAACCCATTGATTTGAATGGTGTGAGATTCTGAGCCGGATGAAGACAATGCTTTAGAAGATGTTATCACAATAACATGCAGTGAAAATGGCAAATTTTCAGTAACTTATTACGTTTGTATTATAATTTATACAGATATGAGAACTTTGAAGGAAGTTCCAATAGAAAGGGCGGAATTTGATGAAACAAGAAATCCCAATGAATCGGTTGTTTTTGATGCAAATGATCCTGACATTACTACTATTGACGGTAATTCTCCCTCTCACCCGACAAAAAGACGAAAACAAAATACAAATTTGAAGTGGAAGACGTGTTCTTCATCAGATACTACTAATATTCCCGAGTTTTTTCAGCAAGAATTGATTGATGGTGTGGTACGCGAGCCTATTGAATACTTCAAAGAATTTATACCTAATAATATTTTGGATGAAATTGTCATTCAATTGAATTTATATGTTATTCAATTGAATCCCAATAAACCAATAAATATAGATCACTCAGAACTAGAACAATGGCTTAGTCTATGTATATTTTTTTCTCTTAGTAAATTACCAAACATCAGAATGCATTGATCAAAAAAATTAGAACCCATGAATGATTTAGCATCTAATATTATGTCAGAAAATAGATGGGAGGAAATCAAATCTACGTTTCATATTGCTGACAATTCAAATACCAATCCTGATGATAAATATTTCAAAATTAGACCATTCGTTAATCATTTGAGGTTAAAATTTAACAATATTGATATGAAACAAAATTTATCTATCGATGAACAAATGGTACCTTTCAAAGGTCGTTTATGATTTTATTCCTTATACTGGGAAAATTGTGCCAGTTAAGGATTTAGGGGCAAGTTCCAACTCTGTACTTTAGTTCGCACAAACTATTTCATCCCACAAAAATTATCTACTTTTCTTTGATAACTGGTTAACTTCTCTTCCACTAATAAAGCATTTTAAAAATCGAGGTATCTGGTGTTGTGGAACTGTAAGATTGCGAAGAATTCATGCTATAAAAATCATGCCCAGATGACAAGGATTTGACGAAGAATGGAAAAGGTTTTTCTCTGCATTAAATACTACAGTTGATAATGTGAAAATTAGTTATGTAAAATGGAATGATAGAAAAATTGTAAACATGATATACAGTTTCGCAACACCTTATCATAATACAGAAGTTGAAAGATATGATTCCAAAAAAGGAAAATTTCGGTTGAATGCCCCAAGATTATTCAACTATACAATAAAAACACGGGCGGTGTTGATTTAGTGGACTGCTTGATAGCATTATATAGAACGACTATTAGATCAAAGAAATTTTATCACGGATTGATATTCCAGCTTGTTGATATGACAATCGTAAATAGTTGGCAACTATACAGAAGAGACTGTGTTAGTAACAATGAAAAAACAGAAGTGCTGGATCTTGCATCATTCAAATTGCAGATTTCTTTTTCGTTAATGAAAGCAGGAAAGAATCTACAAAAGAAAAAAGGCCGTCCTGCAAAACAAAACCTGATTAGTACACTGAGAAAAAGAGGTCATCCTACTGGTTGTAGACCTAACAAATCTATAAGATTTGATTGTGTAAGTCATTTTCCTGAAATGCAAAGAATTCGGAGACAGTGCAAAAATGCAGAATGCAAAAGAAAAACAGACATAATTTGCATAAAATGCAAAGTAAATCTTTGCATGAATTTACGAAATAATTGTTTTTCGAACTTTCATACAGAATAATATGTAAAGCAATAAAAACTTGTAGTTCTTCCTGTTTAATCAGTTCGTTTGATAAAAGAATATTTTGCATCGGCAATAAAGGTTACAGAATGTATAAAATTCAATGTATTTAGGAATAAATTTAACTGCTGGAAACATATTTTTTACGTTTGTATACATAACCGAACGAATTTGTCCGCTAATTATGAATATAATAAAATATAATAATTTTTGGTTTAAAATGACCTAATTTGTTAAAAATGAAAAAGTACGAAAAAATTTTTTAAAAGCATGAAAAATAAATTATGCAGTAAAGGGTTAATATATTTTTCAGTGAAACGGATACGAATGAAATACTTCATTGTCATAATAACAGAGCTGCATATTTTTAAGACGACTAAAACATAAAAATTCATTGGAACTGAAGTAAAGCTACTATAGAATGCTAGAAAAGGCAATCTTGGAATTGCACTTACCTGATGGTGTAACTGAACGGCTTCTAAATTTAGCGACTTGTCGCTCCAGTCGCGATCTGTTTCAACGTCTGCTTTCTCATTAAGGTACTTCAATTCATTAGTGGCAAGCTCTATAAATTCCAATAGGCACTGAAGATGTTCTACGCGCATGGCATAGGAAGTCTAAATGAAAAAATCAAGAAATAAACGAAAAACATCAAATTCTACTAGAAGTATATTGCTAGAAAATGGCAGCCTGTGTGAATACATAATTAAACATCTTTCTTTCCAATGAAAATATACATTAAAGATTTGGAAATAAATACAATCGAAAAGCTTACCTCGACTTGTTTAAACGAGGTTTGAAGATGCTTCAATCTGGGGATGTAAGAAGAAAGGTATTTTGCGGTGAGTGAATGCTGAAAATACAAAGAATAGCGAATGAAAACAAAAAATAAGCATACCTTAGCCGCATTGCAGCGCTCAACATTGACCGCATAGTCTAGGATTGATTGATGTTTGTCTTTGGCGATTTGATAGAACTCGCTAACTGAATGGAGATCATGTCCATATTCCATTGACTCAAGATCAACCTATTAATAATAATCATAGAAATCACTTGGAAATATGTGAAATCAATCCAAAAAAAAGAAATAATATTGTCATTTCCAAATTAACAAGATCAGATATATAATAAATTAATGTATTGTTTCAATTGACTTTTACAATTTACTATAAGATTGATTTCTAGGAAATTTGGAATGCGATCAGCAGGTGTATCTACTAGCTGGGTTAGGTTGAGCCATACAACACGCAGGTTTTTGAACTACTCTCGGGTGTGACGGATGCTTTGCCTACCTTGTTATACAATATATAGAAAGTGCGGAAACCAAAACCGTTAACATTTTGGCGCTTTTTAAAACATTCTTTGCGGCTTAAATGATTAGAGATGTCAAAAAATAATATAAATTTAATAGTACAACCAGCAGGTAATATCTATAGTTTGATATTCTCGTGTAAAGGACCACTGCGATTAAGTGCATATCTTTTTCAAAATTCGATAACATTCCTGGTACCTGAAATAATTTGTACCCAAAAAACCGACCTGTTGGTGCGGTACCAAGCCTCTTCTGACTGTTGGGAATTGTTAATATCATAAAAATGGAAAATGAACGATCAGACAAATTAATCGTTTTTAATCATTAAATTGGCATTAAATACATGGGTAATTAAACCATTTCAATTAGTGGGGTAGGTACTACCTCGTGAGAATTTGTGAAGTACAATTCAAAATTCAATATTTTTTTTCAAAATAATCAATAGTTCACTTTAAATAAACATTAGATTGGCGGAATAAATATGTCATGCAAACTAAAACTATTGCGGCACAATATTCACTAGGTGAGATTTTCAAAAACTTTGTGTTTGAATAACTAATGTCAAATGATATTTTATAGAATAATTGCCGAACTAAAAACGTATATTGCGAGAGAAGTGAAATGATACATTTGCTTGTTACACACCTGCATTCCGATAGTCCAATTGATCGCAATATCGAGGTAGTCGAATATCTGTTGAGTCAGCGACTGGCTATTGTCAGTTTGCCGACGAGACCATTCTTGAAACAAACTGGCGTTCTGTGGAAGTGCAGAGCGTAACTTCTGCACTCGTTTCTGCTGGTCGCTTAAGCATAACTGCATTTGCATAATTCTAAATAATCACATTATAAAAATTCAAACACGATTTAATGCAAAATTCGCCTTTATTTTTGAAATTATTCTAAAGTAGGTTATTGATACAACACAAAACCAAAATATCAGTAGTTGTAAATCAACTTACATAATTCTGGGTGATGCCATAGAAAAAGTATGATGAAAAAACAAGAAAAATTAAAAAAACTTTGTTGTAGAAATGGGGAATTTCATCCTAAATCTCATGCGAGTGAAAATGGAAACCTATATCCTTACACATAATACCCACAAGACAAAAAATCTGATCAAAATCGCAATAAAACTACTGGTACCTAGAGTTTCTTTATTCTCAAACATTCATTCAATATTTCAAATTGAGAAAATCATGATTAAATTCATTTTTAAATTTATTATTGTGCACTTAAATAAAACCTACCAGGTGTTTTTAATATCAAGCTTTCAGGGTCAATATTAATCGTATTTCTAATGAAAATATACTGTAGAATCCCTTACTGAATGCACTTAATCAGTATACATGATCAGTATGAAATTGAAGAAAAAAGCTTGAGTAGTTACTTGAATGGTATGTGTTAGAAAATAACGAAATCGCAATTTTAAATATTTCTTCTGCATAACGTTGCAAAGAGTAACATGATTCTGTGCAAGGTATAGGCATTCAAATGTTGGAATTAGCAAAACCTCTGGATGGGAAATCTATTCCCAAGTCAACTTCGGTAGATTTGCCTTTATCTCAAAATTTGGGAGAGAAGCAATTTAGAATGAAATGAATAACTTTAAAGTACATAATTTTCAGATAGGAGCAGGGCTGTTCTTTAATATTAATCAGGAAATTGGCTATAACAACTAAAATTTGTAACATGTCTGGTTATTAGGAAGTCATATGGTGAAATAGCACACCCATATCGGTAGGCAAAGTAATCTATCCCGGAAATCATATTATACGATATGTGCAAATGTAACATTCGCAACAACCAGAGATTCTTTGTGATTGGAAAAGCATTCATTTGAAAATCCCATAATGAATATTTGTGTAAAGCTTTCAAATAAAAGTCAAACTATTTGGTTACTTAGTCCTAAGCTTACTAGTTGGCTGCAGATTATTAAGTTCAAAGGGAAAAGTGCCGAAAGATTGAAAAATTTCAAGCTTAATTTTTTTATGAAATGCATGAAAATTAGTACCTGAAATAAATTTGTTCAGCATGAAAATATTCTTTGGAGTTTTCGCACTCTTTAGAAACTTCATCAATGCGCCTCTGCAGCGCCCAAATGATATGTTCAAAATCTTCTACAATACGTTGTGCTTCCAATGAAGAATGCTTAGACAATTGAATTTCTTCAGTTGTGATACGAACGTCGTTCTTTAACAAAGCAGCGTCAATTTCTTTAACTTCAGAATGGCATTTAGATAGAATATGGTTCAATCTTTCCAACCTAAATTGAATAAGTAATAGAAATAGCACAGAAGATACCGTAATACCAATTAAAAATTGAGTAAGTTAAACACAACTTACTACAGAAATTGATAGTAATATTTTTATGCGAAATACCTGTCAACATGAGCAGCAAGCACCCGGCCACTTTGTTCTACAGCTTTCTTCAACGAATTCCATTCACGATCGATGTCTTCAACATGGAGACCCATTGGAACTTCAACCCGGCCTCCTCCACTGTGCACAACACTCTAAAGCCAAAACTTTTAATGCACGCAAAAGTATGAAATAGTTAGAGATTATTCAATAACAGCTTTCAGAATTACTTTAACTTAAAAATTATTATTAAAGATATACATCTGATTAACACAATACCCGACACAATTAAGTAAAAAGTTACAAAACAATTATGCATGTTATATTTCACGCGATGATCAAGAACGAATTATTTCCTATAAGAATTTGGTTGTCAACAAATAATTGTCACACAACTTTAAGATAAAACTATGATAATTATTATTATATAAATATATGTGGTTGCCGGTAATTCCGATATTTATACGTTGTTTAGAGGGCTAGGAAACCTGTTGCAATATTTAGAAGGCGATAATGGATATGACTTTTGCACAGCTAGAGTTCGAAAAGCTTAAGAAATATCTTGAAATTCATCACCGGGGTCCGAAATTTTGTCTGTAGCAGAGTATTTTGTAAGAAATATTTCATTTAGCAAATTTAAGAAATATGATGAATGCAAATATATATATATATATATTAGAAGTAATTATACTGAGCTTTGCAATATTCATTTTTAAACGCTATGAAAAATATAGACCGGTTTCGATTCGGAAAATCATCATCAGTAACAAATATGCGGGGAAATAAATATATATATATATAGTAATAATAATACCGCTTTGTATAACAGGAGTACGATATATACCTCTTTGTAATACGTATTTGACACCAGGAAAATAATATACCGCAATGTATTCATACTTGCTTAAAACTCGAAAAAAAATGAAAAAAGTACATAACAAAACCCATCAAAAGTTATAAAATGAGGTTTAATTTTGAAGAGCCCATTGTTTTCAAATTTGGGCACGTGGTGAATAATTCACAAATTTTCTTCTCCGTATCTGACCAATTTACTCTGAATGTTGTTATGGATTGCTGTAAACGTTTCCTAAACATACTTTGACTTATTATTGTCTTAGTAGTACTGCAATCAGTCTCATCACTATTAAAAGTACTTTCATCATTTGTAGAAGGTCTAGGAATGTCTATATTTTCTTGAAATAACTTATTTACATAAACATCTAAGAGTTCTCCTACTTCGTTTTCGTCCGGAGGGATAACATATTTGTCAGCCGTATTTTTATCATGACCAGTTTGACTGTAATGTACTTTTTTAAACGTGTATGCATACCAGAGTTTTTTATCCAAGTATGCCACATTTTCGAATAGTAGTAGGGGAAAGATCAAAATTATTACAATGTGGCAATTTACTTTTCAGTGTATCAGATACACTTCTTTAATAGAAATGGGAAGCTTGTGCTTTTTTAAATGATGCCTCATTTGAGTAACAGTTTTTTGACAAAATAAACAGTTTTGCTATTTTCTCTTAGATGACTTCTTTTTACACATATTGCAAGTTCAGTGCTTTCGCCATCTAGATCAAGGTTACCCAATTCTAAATCTGAGAATTCATTGGAACTGTTAGATAGCGTCATTTTTGAACAATTCTAGAAGCTATTCACCAAATGATATTGATAACCTGAAATCTATATATATATATATATAT